>JAQJVL010002647.1:69819-87925 GCA_035578905.1 Stictocephala bisonia | reverse complement strand
ATAAATTTCACTCTCGATTTCAGAAGGCAGTATTAGATAGTAAGGTTGTAAAGAAGCATATTAAGTTAAATAAAACTAAACCATGGATTAATGACTTTATATGCATGAAAATAAAAATGAAAAATAAAATTTACGATAAAGTTAAAAGACATCCAAACAATATGAAACACAAAGCTTATTTTTAAAAAATTTAGAAATAAATTGCAAGTTGAAATTCAAAACCTTAAAAATATGTATTATGAGGACCTTTCTAAAAAATGTAGTGGCGACTCAAAGGCCACTTGGAGAATTGTGAATGATATAACTGGTCAAAAACAAAGAAATATGACAATAAATAAGTTAAATGTAAATGGTAGTGATATGACAACAATATGTAATGAATTTAATAATTTCTTTTTGTCTATAGTAAATAAACTAAATGTACAGAAAGTAAAGCCTAATGGTTTTGAGACATGTAGTTTTAAAAATATATTTAAGATTAATCATTCGTTGAATTCATTTTCTTGGATCCTGTCATAGCTGAAGATTTGAATAAAGTAATAATCCATTCCCAACCAGCTGCAGCAGCAGTAGAAGGAATGGATGTTGAACAACCTGCAGATCCAGAAAATCCTCCCCAGCAGCCCCCAGATAGGGAACCACCGGTCCAGCCTGTACCGCGGGTCCAGGGACCCTCCTTACACGGGCAACTCTTACCTGAAATCCCTGATGATATGCTTGCACAAACACAATCTGATTGGCCAAGAACTGCCAGGAATTTGCCGCGTAATGCCATAAAAATTGGTACCAATATACTCAACATGATAGTTCAATGCAAGATCAAGTCTGACCCCCGCTCTGTTGCTATTCTCAGCATCTGTCAACAATTGTCTGCAGCAGTTCAACAGAACATCCTAAAACCATACGGAGACCAAGCTGATAACATACAGATCTTGAACAGATATGTGGTACAGGTTGATGACAAATTAGCAAATGCTCTTCTGTATTTTAACCTGACAATCAATCAAGTAGTCCCCGGTTATGGTCCAGACAACGACCCAGTTCCCTACGACCCAGACACAATGCTCAATAACCAGCATCTAGCCAAACCCCGCCGACCATGTGTGCCAGCACCAGGGGTTGGACTTGCAACCCCCCACCAGCGCCAGGACCAGCTCCAGAAGGGGACGCTGAAGACGATGACAATGGAGGTAATCCGCCACGCCCCCGAGCACTACGCCCACAACGGCCTCGCCCTTGAATAACAACCAATAGGTCCTGTTCCCAATATCCTTAAAAAATGGGAAATCACCAGGAATTGATAATATTAGTTCCTATGTGATTAAAATTGCATATCCAAAAATAATGAAGGTTTTATTATATTTAGTTAATTCAAGTTTTGAAAAGGGTGATTTTCCAGACATGTTAGACAGCTGTGGCGATTCCTTTGCACAAAAAGTGGACCTGTCAAGATATGCAACAATTATAGACCAATATCTCTTTTCTCTACATTAGCAAAGATATATGAAAATTAATGAAAAAAAATTAGTTACATTTCTTGAACGTAATAACTTTTTCAGCCCTAGACAGTTTGGTTTGAGAGAGGGGATGAATACTGAGGCGGCTTTAAAGCACTTTATGGATGATGTTTATATATATATACTTAAACGATGGTAAGAAAGTTAGCGCAATATTTATAGACATAAAAAAAGCTTTTGACATTGTTGATCATGCAATTTTATTGGAAAAGCTGTTCTATTGTGGGATAAGGGGAAATACCTACTTATGGTTTCAGAGTTATTTTACTTCCAGAACACAACTTGTTAAAATAAATGGTATGTATAGCGATTTAGGGTATATAAGTAATGGTGTACCCCAAGGGTCAGTTTTGGGAGCAATTCTGTTTCTAATTTATATTAACGACCTTTGGACCTCAAACATTGGTGGAAAATTAACAGCGTTCGCGAATGATACAGTTTTGTGCTACACCAAAGATTGCTGGGCGGATGTTGAGAAGGCAATGAATAGTGTGATCTGAATGCAATTCAGTGGTGGTTTGCAAAAAATAATTTGACATCAAGTCCAGAAAAAACTAGTTATATTAATTTTAGCTTAAGAAATGAGATAGATCTCAACAATGACATTATTTGCAAGTGTGTACATTGTATTGGCAAGGACACGCAGTGTCTTGCACATTGTGCTGTTGTTAAGGGGAGTCTGTACCTTTTTTGATCAAATATATCGAATTTTTGTTTTTTATCCTAAAAAATTCTCCAATTCTTTATGTTTAAGAATATATATAACACTTTATGGTTTGAAAAATGTTCAAGTTATAAACATCTGTAGCATAGATTTCGTGTTGCGCCAGTACTAGTAGCCTAGCACAGCAGTTTGTTTTTGAACTATACATAATACATTTATATAGTGTATAGATAATTGGTTACTCTAAGCATATTTTTTTTTGTCCTGTTGGCTATCCTGTTTCAGATATATGCAGCTGTCTGCTCTAATTTGAATGTGTTTTGTTATTGTTTGTGGTGAAAGTGCTTTGATATTTCTAATATATAAAAAGTGCTTAATTGAAAATAGAAATTCCTAGAATCAGAAAATTCAATTCCAAATATCGAATTACTGGCAATCAACATAAAAGAAAAGTGTCTGTTAGTGGTGTTACTGTGAATACAAGCCCTGAGAGTACTAGGCCTAGGCCTACTAACCTATCTTCCAGCGCCAAGAAACTAAACAACTCTAGTTTACCAAATGGATTTGAAAGCAATGCCAGAAATGTAAATATTATTGTAAATATAAACCTAATTTCTAAGTTTGTACAGTTGAATTGAAAATTTAATCAGTGTGATCAAACAAACAGTCTGCAAATAAGCGTGGACTACAATTTCAAATCTGGTTTAGCACATAGGCTATTCTTGAAATGTAATTCTTGTGATTTTGAAGCTTGTACTATAACCTCAAAAACTATTAGGAACACATATGAAGTAAATACAAGATATATGTATGCTCTTAGGTCTATTGGTAAAGGTTTGGAAGCAGGAAATTTATTTTCTGCTGTAATGAATATAGCACCGCCTTGTACCAGAAGTAAGAAGTACACTAAATCCTTGCTTAGAGCTGCGACTGAGGTAAGTGATGCTTCTACTAGAAATGCAGCATGTGAAGCTGTAAAGGAAAATGACGGCAACAATAATATAGCTGCCTGCTTTGACAGTACGTGGCAAAAGAGAGGCCACACCTCTATGAATGGAGTTGTAACAGTGACGTCATTTGATACTGGGAAAATACTTGACTTTGAATGTCTTTCAAAATTTTGTATTGCCTGTGTACTAAAATCTAATAGGCCTCAAAATCATTAACCCTTAGTTGAGGTGGAGGCTTACTGTGCAGGAGGATTTTAATAATAACAACAGAGTGTAAATATTGTATAAACCTAACTTGATGTGTTTTTCCGAAAATTGTGTTTTTATATATTAAGGTACGCTTTACACAAAAACTATTAGTGATAACAACATGAAATTCGGCCGTTAATGCAACTACATGGTTACAGTGTGTTGGGGTCGACCTAGCTTTCAAAAAATACATTCAAGACGTTAAAGTAATCTTGAACATAAAAAAACTAGGAGGAGTTGGCTTTCTTAGAAGATTGCACCCAAATATTTTATAATGACATTTTAAATATACCACCTTCTCAAGTAAAAAGTATAGTGTTAGGGTTAGTTAACAACACTCAAAAGATTAATACAACATATAATAATCTTTCGACAAAATCAGATCTGAAAACTAAACCTGATAGGTTGTTCAATGACATCACCGAAAAAAATCATTAACCCTTTATAGGTTAGTGGTTAGTTAACTAACCACCTCAAAAGTGCTCTGTGTGGTTAACACTTAAAACAGGGATTTCCCGTAACGGTCGGTGGTTAATAAACTAACCACTTAACATACAGTTCAAAATAGCATGCCTTAGTTAAACGAAATTCAACCTTATTCAATACAATAACAACTCCAGCCAATAGGAAGCGTGGGAATTTTTCGTACTGCTCTGACATCTACGTGAGCTCTTCCAGACGTCTGTTGCGGGAAAAGTGGTTAGTTGAGTGATCACTGCCCGTCTACGCACATTGTCAATCGACGTTTCCTGTCCGATCATCAAATGTAATTACTTATTGTGAAAAAGGTAAGTTATTTTTCACTTATCGTATTTTTTGCATATACTACAAGAGTTTATTTATCTATTGAACTTTTACTAAGTGACGTAATGCATTTAGTTTATCCGCAGTAAAATGTTAAAATGGTTCATTATTCACATACATCAAAATTAGCATAATTTAAAAAAAAATATAAAATACATTTTTGATGGATCCGATTTATTGTAATATCAACAATAGTTATTGCCAATTTATCCTAAAACGGTTAAGGCATCTCAAATCTTCCAGAAAAGATGTTATAGACAATTTTATATTGTGTGACACATTTTTCGTACACAGCAGTTATTCTGTAGGCTAATTTATTGTTTTGTATTATAATGTAATGCATATATTCATATGCCATGAAGATATTCAACACATATAACTATCTATATTATTATAATAACATCTAATAGTGTCTTTCTCTCTATCTGATTGTTACTCAATCACGCAAAAATTACTAATAATAATGAATTTGAGTATAAATTCTATTTTTTTTTTATAGAATGGCTGGCGAAAATCTTCGAAGAAGCGAAATCGACCGCTTCTGATATAAATATAAATAGGTATAGGTAAGCCCTATACCTATTTTACCTGTCTTCGATGTGACAGAGAGTATGGCAAATGATTCAGAAGATGGAGGAGACAGTGACGCTGACGATAGTAAGCTGTCAGTAAACCACATTAGCTATACACGATGTCTCCTGACGGATAATGGCAGCCAATTTACATCAAGACAGTGGCTGCAAACTCTAACTGAATGGGGCATTGAGCACTGGACTACGCCTATCTACCATCCACAGGCAAACCCCACGGAAAGGAGGAATCAGAAACTCAAGAAGATGTTCAGGATTCATTTGTTTGACAAAGAACATACCAAATGGGACCAACACCTGCATGAGTCTCTTCTGGCCATCAGACAGCGGGTAAACCGCGTCACAGGTTTCTCCCCGGCGGAACTCTTTCTTGGACGGCCTATAAAAAGAACCGGTGATTGGAATATCATCTACGGACGAGAAGAGGAACCGGTGGATCCTGCTGCCTGGAATGATGAAAATCAAATCAAAATTCAACGCATGAATCGTCAGGCAGAAATTCGTTCAAGGAGAGAGGCGGAGAATAATGATGAGCCTGAAGAAACTGATTTCAGGCCAGGTACACTAGTGCTTCGCCGGAATCATTCCCAGAGCAACAAACTCCAGAAGTTCCATGCGGGAACGGCTCGGAAGTGGCTCGGGCCATTTGAGGTGGAAAGGAAGCTGGGGAATGGAGTGTACCTCCTGAAATCCGATCCACCGATCAAAGTCCACGCTTCGGAGCTGAAGATACTACCTCGGACTCTTCGAGAGAACACCCAAGCCGAAGACGAGGATCAACCACGGATACCTCCTTCACAGGCTGGTGATGAAGCTGCTGAATCCAACGAAGATCAACGAACACCGATACTTCTGGATGATCAGCATGATGAAGATTTTAGACTTAGGAATAGATATAATTTAAGACCTAGAAAAGTAAGAAATGTATAAAACAGATATTGAAGGTTTTAGGGGGGACAATTGTCGTATGTAGGCTAGCCTAGTACTAGGCCTATATGTAACCTAACTTGGTAAAACCTTCAAATCATGTTTAAGATTTGCTATATTATGTTATTTTATGTTAGGCTACGTAGTAATAGGCTCAATTAATTGTAAATATATTAAATATTACATAATAGTATAATTTGAATTACCAGGTATGAGTAGAATCAAATAGGTTACATTACAACTTTCCAGTAGCTTCATGAAGCTATACAACTTTTATGTTATAATTAATAGTTATGTGTAAATATTACCAAATAGACTACTTAAAACAATAAACTTATTTTATTTATGCTTTAATATTAAACTTTTAACAATTATAGGATAAAAGATGTCATACTGTCGTATTTTGATATATTGACGACAGAATGTTCTATAGCTTTCTTTTTGTTGTAATATGTTCCATGGCTTCTGGAGCCTTCGGGGTCGAGTTTGTTCTTGAAATTCTAGATTGTAACAAATGTATATAAGGCGGCTGCACCGCTGCTAGTTTTCAGTCAGTGAGTGATTGTTAAATTCGTTAGTGTGGAACAACTCGGATATTGCGGTAGTGCAAATCATTGTGAGTTGTGAATTCAATGTTATTGTGTTTCAAGGTGAATAAACGCACGTGTACTTTAATTGCGTGTATGTTATTTTCGTGTCACTAGTAATATACTGTATAGTAATCGCTAGTGTTTGACGACAAAGGAGCATCGTATACCCTAGCTTGTGACCGGCTGGTCTACTTGAGAAAGAGCAATGGACACTGGCCAGCAACTGACTCGTTTAGGGAAGAAGCAATGTATACTCCAGCTTAGGATGGCTGGTCTACTTGAGAAAGAGCACTTGAGCTGAAAACTGGCGGGTGTAGTTGTGAAGGAGCAACGTATACCATAGCTTGTGTCCGGCTGGTCTAATTGAGAAAGAGCACTTGAGCCAAGAACTGGCAGTTGTAGTTAGAAAGGAGCAACGTATACCCCAGCTTGTGACTTGCTGGTCTATTTGAGAAAGAGCAATTGAGCTAATGACTGGCATGTATAGATGGGAAAGAGCAACGTATACCTCAGCTTGTGACCGGCTGGTCTAATTGAGAAAGAGCACTAGAGCCATTGACTGTCAGGTGTGGATGGGAAAGAGCAACGAACCCTAGCTTATGACTTGCTGATCTAATTGAAAAAGAGCACTTAAGCTAAAAACTGGCGGTTGTAGTTGGGAAGGAGCAACGTATACCTCTGCTTGTGACTTGCTGGTCTATTTGAGAAAGAGCACTTGAGCCAAAACTGGCGGGTGTAGTTTGGAAGGAGCAACGTATACCCCAGCTTGTGACTTGCTGGTCTATTTGAGAAAGAGCACTTGAGACAATGACTGGCAGGTGTATATGGGAAAGATCTACGTATACCCCAGCTTGTGACTTGCTGGTCTGCTTGAGAAAGAGCACTTGAGCCAAAAACTGACGGGTGTAGTTGGGAAGAAGCAACGTATGCCCTAACTTCAAACCGGCTGGTCTAATTGAGAAAGAGCACTTGAGCCAAAACTGGCGGTTGTAGTTGGGAAGGAGCAACGTATACCCCAGCATGTGACTTGCTGGTCTATTTGAGAGAGAGCACTTGAGCTAATGACTGGCAGGTATAGATGGGAAGAGCAACGTATATCCTAGCTTGTGACAAGCTGGTCTAATTGAGAAAGAGCACTTGAGCCAAAAACTGGCAGTTGTAGTTGGGTAGGAGCAACGTATATCCTAGCTTGTGACCAGCTGGTCTAATTGAAAAAGAGCAATTGAGCCAAAACTGGCGGTTGTAGTTGGGAATGAGCAACGTATACCCCAGCATGTGACTTGCTGGTCTATTTGAGAAAGAGCATTTGAGCCAATGACTGGCAGGTGTAAATGGGAAGGCGCAACATATACCCCAGCCTGTGACTTTCTGGTCATTGTGAGAAAGAGCACTTAAACCAAAACCTAGCGGGAGTAGTTGGAAAGGAGCATCGTATACCCCAGCTTGTGACTTGCTGGTCTATTTGAGAAAGAGCACTTGAGCCCATGACTGACAGGTGTAAATGGGAAAGAGGAACGTGTACCCCAGCTTGTGACTTGCTGGTCTGCTTGAGAAAGACAACTTGAGCCAAAAAGTGGCGAGTGTATTTGAGGAAAGAGCATCGTATACCCTAGCTTGTAACTGGCTGGTCTAATTGAGAAAGACCATTGGAGCACAAAACTGTGGAGTGTAGTTGGGAAAGAGCAACGTATATCATAGCTTGTGACCAGCTGGTCTAATTGAAAAAGAGCACTTGAGCCAAAAACTGGCGGTTGTAGTTGGGAAGGAGCAACATATACCCTAGCTTGTGACTCGCTGGTCTAATTGAGAAAGAGCACTTGAGTAAAAACTGGCGGTTGTAGTTGGGAAGGAGCACGTATACCCCAGCTTGTGACTTGGTGGTCTATTTGAGAAAGAGCACTTGAGCTAACGACCGGCAGGTATAGATGGGAAAGAGCAACTTATACCCCAACTTGTGACTTGCTGGTCTATTTGAGAAAGAGCCCTTGAGCCAAAAACTGGCGGGTGTAGTTGGGGAAAGAGCAACGTATACCCTAGCTTGTGATTGGCTGGTCGAATGGAGAAAGAGCATTTGAGCCAAAAACTGGGGGTGTAGTTGGGAAAATTGAGCAACGTATATTCTAGCTTGTGACCAGCTGGTCAAATTAAGAAAGAGCACTTGAGCCAAAACTGGCGGTTGTAGTTGGGAGGGAGCAACGTATTCCCCCGCTTGCGACTTGCTGGTCTATTTGAGAAAGAGCACTTGAGCCAATGACTGGCAGGTGTAGATGGGTAGGAGCAACATATACCCCAGCCTGTGACTTGCTGGTCAATGTGAGAAAGAGCACTTAAACCAAAACCTGGCGAGAGTAGTTGGGAAGGAGCATCGTATACCCCAGCTTCTGACTTGCTGGTCTATTTGAGAAAGAGCACTTGAGCTAACGACTGGCAGGTATAGATGGGAAAGAGCAACGTATACCCCAGCTTGTGACTTGCTGGTCTATTTGAGAAAGAGCACTTGACCCAAAAACTGGCAGGTGTAGTTGGGAAGGAGCAACGTATACCCCAGCTTGTGACTGGCTGGTCTAATTGAGAAAGAGCAATGAACAATCTGGCCAGGAACTGACTCGTGTTGTGAAGAAGCAATGTATACTCCAGCTTTTGACGGCTGGTCTACTTGAGCAATTAACACTCTGGTGTTGTGAAGAAGCAATGTACACTCCAGCCTGGGATTGGCTGATGTAGTTGTGAAGAAGCAATGTACACCCTAGCCTGGAACTACCTGGTGTTTTAGTGAAGGAGCAATGTACGAGGGGTATCCAAAAAGTAAGTTTCCATTAATTATGAAAAAGTTAAAAAGACTCAAAAAATAACTGAAACACATTTATTCAACTTTTTACATCATACCTTATTTTTCTACATAGTTACCATCCCTTTCTAAACACTCTTGGTATCTAGGAAGTAGTTTTTTTATTCCAGCATCACAAAATTCACCCGCCAAATTTTTAAGCCAAGTATCCACCTCATTTTGAAGGTCATCGCTGTTGGCAAATCGCCGACCGCCAAGGTGTCTTTTGAGCTCCGGAAACAGATGAAAATCGCTAGGCGCAAGATCTGGTGAGTATGGAGGATGACCAAAAACATCCCACTTAAATTTCCTCAAAAGTTCCATTGTTGCACGAGCAGCGTGTGGTCGGGCGTTATCGTGAATAAGCAGAACCGTGCGCGACAAAAGTCCGCGCCGTTTATTCTGTATTGCCCGCCGAAGTCTGGTGAGAACTTCACAATACCTTTCTGCATTTATGGTTTCGCCACGAGGAAGATAGTCAATCAATAACACTCCACGGCAGTCCCAAAAAACTGTAGCCATTACCTTTCCTGCTGACTCAAAAACTTTGGCTTTTTGAGGAGCTGCCTCTCCTTTTTTTTGCCACACCATACTCTGGCGTTTGGTTTCTGGAGTTGAGTGGTGAATCCATGTTTCATCACCAGTGACTATTCTACTGAAAAGGTTTTCATCTTCATCGTCAAACAATCGCAAGAAAGACTGGGCAGCAGCCATTCGTTGTTGTTTATGGGCATCGCTCAATAAGCGAGGCACCCATCTTGCACACACTTTTGCAAGCTGAAGATCTTCTGTCATGATATTGTGCACAGATGACCGGCTAACTTCAAAACTTGACGGCAGTTTACCCATAATTTCATCGAGAGTCACTCGCTTATCATTGTCAATAACTGCTCGTACAGCATTAATGACGTCTGGTTGCCGAGAACTGGCCGGTCGGCCATTACGCTCATCGTCATGAACATTTTCTCTTCCTTCCAAAAACATTGCACGCCAACGACGGACCATTTGAACGGACATAACATGTTCACCATACACTTGACACAACTGACGATGAATTTCAACGGCAGTTACGTTTTTGGCGGTCAAGAAACGAATAACGCTACGGACTTCGCAACTGGCGGCAGAACGCAGTGGAGTCTCCATAATGTTTGGGCAGCACCTGACTGAGCAGCGTGACAATGCGCCAGTGACCGGCGCACCTGTTGCCAACCGAACCGCGCTAAATATCCCCGCCCACAGCTGCACGCTGTGTTACGCACGCGTCTTTTTACAGAACAGGGAAACTTACTTTTTGGATACCCCTCGTACACCCCAACCTGGAACCGATTGGTGTTGTACCTAGTGAAATTTATGGCATCAACACATATATGGTGATGTCAAGTATGATTGGAATTCAATCATCTAGCCTTTAAATAACTAATTGATCACACTAAATAAAAAATAGTGCCCAGTTATGATTGAACAACTTACTAAAATAACTTTTTAAATGTTCAATTAAATAGATTAGCTTCTTATATTTAAATCTTGGTCCACATTAATATTAGTTGTAATAGTCAATAAATTAGAGATTGAGACCTAAAAAGAAACTTAAGATGCAAATACAACATGATAACAGTTTTTATTTCAAGGACTGGATATCAGCATTTTATTTGAAAAGCTAGCATTTATTATGCAGTATTATGCTAGTAATACTGCTATCAATGTTACCCTGCATTTATGGGGACAGTAATTATGATTTTTACAAACTGAAATGGAAAAGACAATAAGTTCCCTAGACACTTACTGCACAATCAACCATAAGTATTAATGGTAATAACTTGGTCATATAAAACCAGCTCTCCGTTACAAAATCCCTTAAATATTATGTTAGTCAGATGAGAATCATACTTCTTACAACTATAGCAAATTTAAATCAATCTAATAGTTCTATACAGTATAACCCCTCATATCCGACCTCAGCATTACCGACTCCTCGGTATATCCGACCTAGTACCCGACCGTCTGCTGTTTCTTGGAAAAGCCAATAGCGCCGTTCATGTTGAGACTTGAAAGATTCACGTTGTGAGTCATTAACTCAGAACCACGGTAGTTGGAACTATACAGTTGTATAGTTCCAACTACCGTGCTCAGAACAGTCATCAGACGAGTGTCGTGTGTCCTAATTGTTTGATAATTGTACAGTGTATTAAAATTTTTATTTCCACTTTATAATAGATTACATAGTTGTTTTTTATTGTTTATAATAGTAGTAGTGTCGTGTGTATAGCAGTGTTCGTGTTTGCTTGCGTTTTGTGTTCTACAGAAAATGCAGTTGCGTAACTGCAAAATTTTAGTTTGATTACTATTTAGTACTGCATTTTGTTATTGTTTAGGTTTGGTACTGAACTATAGGCCTACTGTATTTATGAAAATGTCAAATTCAAATTCAAAAATTTGTGTGTCATTTCATGACAAGCTTAATGCATTACAACAAATAGATCGTGGAGAGTCTATTGCAAAAATAGCTGCTGAGTTAGGAGTAGGCATGACAACTGTAAAATATTGGAAAAGAACACGTCAGGGACTGCAAGCCTATTCAATGACAGTGGAAACAGAAAATCCATTAAAAAATAGGAAAATGTGGGACTCCTTTGTCAGGTCCAATTGTCAAGGAGAAGTCATTGAAGTTATATAAGAAGTTGGGTGGTGATTTAAACAAAGTCAATGCGAGTGAAGGATGGCTTCACCGTTGGAAGTTGCGCCATGGAATTAGACATGTAATTATTGCCGGCAAAAAACTTTCTGCTGATGATAATGCTGCTGTAGAATTTGTACAAAAATTTGAATTGTTGGTGACAGAACATAATCTAGTTGCTGATCTAGTCTATAACATAGACAAAACTGGGCTTAATTATAAAATGCTCCCGAACACAACACTTGCGGCCAAAAATGAGACTGTATTAGGAACGAAGTTAGCTAAGGATAGATTAACTATCGCAACTTATAGCAATGCTAGCGGAAACCATAAAATGCCATTGTTTGTTATAGGCAGGTCAAAAAAGCCTAGGGCATTCAAGAATATTTATATGGCCTCACTTCCAGTCTCCTATCAGAATCAATCACCTGCTTGAATGGATTCAGCACTGTTTAAGGAATGGTTTTTTTATGCATACGCGCTATTTTACTTCTTGACAACGCTCTAAGTCACCCATCAGAGGCCGAACTTAATGAAGGGAACATAAAAGCAATGTTTTTACCCCCCCCCCCCTGTAACACTTTTGATTCAGCCAATGGATCAAGGTGTCATTGAATGGTTAACGTGGAGATACAGAAGAAAATATGTTGGATCCCTGCTAGAGAAATCTGAAAAGTGTTCACTCTTTGAGGCTATGAAGCATCTTAACATTAAAGAATCTATTTACACTGCCGCTGCAGCATGGGATGAGATCAAACAATCAACGCTTCAAAAACATGGAAGAAAGTTTGGTCATCTTTGAAGCAAAACGACAGTTTTGACATTGCTGAAGAAGAGTCTTCATCATATGTGGCAGCTGGATTATCTACAATGACAGTGGAGGAAGAAGACACATACATAACAGAAACTCTACAAGATCTACGAGCACTTCAGCAAGACATGCATTGGACAAACATACATGTAGAAGAGTGGTTAAAGGAAGCAGACGTTTTAGAAGCTACTACAAACGAAGAGCTCAATGACGATCAAATAATTGCAGCTGTGCAGATAATAGACGAAGAAGGAAATTACACGGATAAGGATGACAGCTGCTGTGACAATGTAGTGAGCAATTCTGCTGCAAAATATGCATTTGAAGTAGCTTTAAAATACATAGAGCAGCAACCAAATTCTACTTCAATGGACGTTATGTGGGCTAAAAAGTGGCAAGATGCAGCTGCAAAATCCCGAATGAAAAAATTTAAACAAAAACTATTACTGATTTATTCTTGTAAGCAAACAGATAAATTTCTATACAATTTCAGAGACTACATTCAACGTACTATAATTATCTTTAGTTATGATGTGTTATACTGTAATGTATTCGAATTTAACATGATCATTTAATATTATACTGTTCAATAAATGTTTTAATGTATGTACAGTTCTATAAAAACAGTACAATAGTGTTTTAATTTATACTCTTAGCACTTGTAATAATAATTTAAACGCTTACTCAACATATTTAATGATGCTCATAACATGCTTTATTGAAATAATAAACACTTTTATAGTATTATTCGGGTGGCTTTTAACAATTACATGAGCATTTCTAGTAAAAAAAGGTAAATTTGTTGTTCCTCGGGATATCCGACTTTTTGCCGATCCGACCTTTGCCCGGTCCCGTCAGAGTCGGATATGAGGGGTTCTACTGTATTTTCTTATTTCATAGGCTTAAGCGGCCGGTGTCATTACTAACAGACTAAGCTTCCAGTATCAGACAGCGAATCCCATCATCAAACTGCCTGGCTGGTGTAGTTGGGAAGGAGTAATGTACATTTAGGTGGTAAAGTTGTAGGGAGAAATGTACATATCAGCCTGGAACTGACAGGTATAGTGCTGGAAGAGCATTGTACATTCTGTGTGGTATTTGTAGGGAGAAATGTACATTAGAACTGACAGGTATAGTGCGAAATAGCCATGTACACTCAGTGTGGTATTTGTAGAGAGTAATGTATTTATCAACCTGGAACTGGCTGGTATAATGCGTAAAGAGCAATGTACATTCTGGGTGGTAGTTATAGGGAGAAATGTATGTATCAGCCTGGAACTGGCTGGTATAGTGCAGAAAGAGCATTGTACATTCTGGGTGGTAGTTATAGGGAGAAATGTATGTATCAGCCTGGAACTGGCTGGTATAATGCAGAAAGAGCATTGTACATTCTGGGTGGTAGTTATAGGGAGAAATGTATGTATCAGCCTGGAACTGGCTGGTATAGTGAGGAAAGGGCAATGTACATTCTAGGTGGTAGTTGTAGGGAGAAATATATGTATCAACCTGGAACTGGCTGGTATAATGCGTAAAGAGCAATGTACATTCTGGGTGGTAGTTATAAGGAGAAATGTATGTATCAACCTGGAACTGGCTGGTATAGTGCAGAAAGAGCATTTTACATTCTGGGTGGTAGTTATAGGGAGAAATGTATGTATACCCCTTGAACTGGCTGGTATAGTGCAGAAAGAGCATTGTACATTCTGGGTGGTAGTTATAGGGAGAAATGTATGTATACCGCTTGAACTGGCTGGTATAGTGAGGAAAGGGCAATGTACATTCTGGGTGGTAGTTGTAGGGAGAAATGTATGTATCAACCTGGAACTGGCTGGTATAATGCGTAAAGAGTTATGTACATTCTGGGTGGTAGTTATAGGGAGAAATGTGTGTATCAACATGGAACTGGCTGGTTTAGTGCAGAAGGAGCATTGTTATCTGGGTGGTAGTTGTAGGGAGAAATGTATGTATCAATCTGGAACTGGCTGGTATAATGCGTAAAGAGCAATGTACATTCTGGGTGGTAGTTATAGGGAACAATGTATGTATCAGCCTAGAACTGGCTGGTATAGTGAGAAAAGGGCAATGTACATTCTGTGTGGTATTTGTAGGGAGAAATGTACATTAGAACAGATGGGTATAGTGCAGAAATAGCAATGTACATTCTGTGTGGTATTTGTAGCGAGAAATGTATGTATCTGCCTGGAACTGACAGGTATAGTGCGGAAAGAGCAATGTACATTCTGTGTGGTATTTGTAGGGATAAATGTACATTAGAACTGACAGGTATAGTGCGGAAATAACAATGTACATTCTGTGTGGTATTTGTAGGGAGAAATGTATTTATCAACCTGGAACTGGCTGTTATAATGCGTAAAGAGCAATGTACATTCTGGGTGGTAGTTATAGGGAGAAATATATGTATCAGCCTGGAACTGGCTGGTATAGTGCAGAAAGAGCATTGTACATTATGGGTGGTAGTTATAGGGAGAAATGCATGTATCAGCCTGGAACTGGCTGGTATAGTGCAGAAAGAGCATTATACATTCTGGATGGTAGTTATGGGGAGAAATGTATGTATCAACCTGGAACTGGCTGGTATAGCGCAGAAAGAGCATTGTACATTCTGGGTGGTAGTTATAGGGAGAAATGTATGTATCAATCTGGAACTGGCTGGTTTAGTGCAGAAAGAGCATTGTACATTCTGGGTGATAGTTATAGGGAGAAATGTATGTATACCCCTTGAACTGGCTGGTATAGTGCAGCTAGAGCATTGTACATTCTGGGTGGTAGTTATAGGGAGAATTTTATGTATCAACCTGGAACTGGCTGGTATAATGCGTAAAGAGCAACGTACATTCTGGGTGGTAGTTACAGGGAGAAATGTATGTATCAGCAGGAACTGGCTGGTATAATGCATAAAGAGCAATGTACATTCTGGGCGGTAGTTATAGGAAAAAATGTATGTATCAGCCTACAACTGGCTGGTATAATGAGGAAAGGTGAATGTACATTCTGGGTGGTAGTTATAGGAAAAAATGTATGTATCAGCCTAGAACTGGCTGGTATAATGAGGAAAGGGGAATGTACATTCTGGGTGGTAGTTATAGGAAAAAATGTATGTATCAGCCTAGAACTGGCTGGTATAATGTGTAAAGAGCAATGTACATTCTGGGTGGTAGTTATAGGAAAAAATGTATGTATCAGCCTAGAACTGGCTGGTATAATGAGGAAAGGGGAATGTACATTCTGGGTGGTAGTTGTAGGGAGAAATATATTTATCAGCCTTAAACTGGCTGGCATAGTGCAGAAAAAACATTGTACATTCTGGGTGGTAGTTAGGGAGAAATGTAAATATCAGCCTGAAACTGGCTGGTATAATGAGGAAAGGGCAATGTACATTCAAGGTAGTAGTTATAGAGAGAAATGTAAATATCAGCCTGAAACTGGCTGGTATAATGAGGAAAGGGCAATGTACATTCTGGGTGGTATTTATAGGGAGAAATGCATGTATCAGCTGGAACTGGCTGGTATAATGCGTAAAGAGCAATGTACATTCTGGGTGGTAGTTATAGGAAAAAATGTATGTATCAGCCTAGAACTGACTGGTATAATGAGGAAAGGGGAATGTACATTCTGGGTGGTAGTTATAGGAAAAAATGTATGTATCAGCCTAGAACTGGCTGGTATAATGAGGAAAGGGGAATGTACATTCTGGGTGGTAGTTGTAGGGAGAAATATATTTATCAGCCTTAAAACGGCTAAGTGCAGAAAAAAACATTGTACATTCTGGGTGGTAGTTGTAGGGAGAAATGTAAATATCAGCCTGAAATTGGCTGGTATAATGAGGAAAGGGCAATGTACATTCTGGGTGGTAGTTATAGGGAGAAATGTAAATATCAGCCTGAAACTGGCTGGTATAATGAGGAAAGTGCAATGTACATTCTGGGTGGTAGTTATAGGGAGAAATGTATGTATCAGCCTAGAACTGGCTGGTATAATGAGGAAAGGGGAATGTACATTCTGGGTGGTAGTTGTAGGGAGAAATGTAAATATCAGCCTGAAACTGGCTGGTATAATGAGGAAAGGGGAATGTACATTCTGGGTGGTAGTTGTAGGGAGAAATATATTTATCAGCCTTAAACTGGCTGGCATAGTGCAGAAAAAACATTGTACATTCTGGGTGGTAGTTGTAGGGAGAAATGTAAATATCAGCCTGAAATTGGCTGGTATAATGAGGAAAGGGCAATGTACATTCTGGGTGGTAGTTATAGGAAAAAATGTATGTATCAGCCTAGAACTGGCTGGTATAATGTGTAAAGAGCAATGTACATTCTGGGTGGTAGTTATAGGAAAAAATGTATGTATCAGCCTAGAACTGGCTGGTATAATGAGGAAAGGGGAATGTACATTCTGGGTGGTAGTTGTAGGGAGAAATGTAAATATCAGCCTGAAACTGGCTGGTATAATGAGGAAAGGGCAATGTACATTCTGGGTGGTAGTTATAGGGAGAAATGTATGTATCAGCTGGAACTGGCTGGTATAATGAGGAAAGAGCAATGTACATTCTGGGTGGTAGTAATAGGGAGAAATGTATGTATCAGCTGGAACTGGCTGGTATAATGCAGAAATAGCATTGTACATTCTGGGTGGTAGTTATAGGAAAAATGTATGTATCAGCCTGAAACTGGCTGGTATAGTGAGGAAAGGGCAATGTACATTCTGGGTGGTAGTTGTAGGGAGAAATGTATGTATCAACCTGGAACTGGCTGGTATAGTGCAGAAAAAGCATTGTATATTCTGGGTGGTAGTTGTAGGGAGAAATGTATTTACCAACTAGAGACTAGTTGGTGTAGGTGTGAAGCAGCATTATAATGAAGACCTCAGCGCGGGACCGGTTAGTGTAGTTGCCAAGGATTAATGTACTATTGAGCTAGACTAGATCTATATGGAGAAGAGAAATGTGCACCCCAGCCCGGAAATGGCCGGTGTGGGTGTGAAGGAGTAATGTTTTTTTTATTACCGATAAACATTAATTTCAGTAATCTATGTTTTTAGCACCCGAGTCTTTTTTAGCAAGTACCTGATATTTGCCTCATTTATGTCTCAATAATTTACCAACTTTCTACGACTCTTCATTTGAAATGCATAATGTATATACTCAATTGTAAACATATATATATATAAGCTTGGTATTAGTTTTAAATCCCATATCAAATCCCGTTTATAAAAAATTGTTTGTTCATATGTAAATCTAGTAAAATAGTATATTAGTATTAACATTCAATGAGTAATAAACGCTGATAAAAAGGTTGATATACTTTTAAAAACCCTGGTGATATTTTTATGTTTGATAAAAACATCCAAATATAAACCTAACAACATTTATGACATCAACACATATGGTGATGTCAAGTATAATTGGAATTTAATATCTCTAGCTTTAAAATAACTAATTGTCCACATTAAATAGAAAATAGGCGCTAAGTACATGGAGTCAACTTGC
>JAQJVL010002647.1:0-69799 GCA_035578905.1 Stictocephala bisonia | reverse complement strand
CTCCTCGTGACCTTGAACTACTTTTGGGTTTCATAAATGAGGTGCTGTATTTACTATGCAGTTAGTAGCACCATGAGTGTTGATAAGTTCGGACGGTACGATCAAGTTGGTAAGAAAGTATCTGGTTTGCAAGATGTTGCAAGTACCGGATTTGTGAAAAATAACTGTTTATTATTATCTACAACCAAAAATTGTTATGATGCACAAAACAGGTGCGTTACAAGTGTTTCTCTTCCAAAACTACCAAACGATGCTGCTAATATGCAATACGTACAGAATTATAGTTTAGGAAGAACTTCTGGCATGCACTACACGGTTGGAAACAAATTTATCAGAGATTTGCATAACCCTGTTTTACCTTCAGATGCTGCAACTATGAGCTTTGTTAAAAAAAGTTCTTTAAGAAGAACTCATCCTGATGGTGACATCGATTTGGAGGGAAAATTGCTGAGAAACCTTGCACCTCCTCTTTACCGTCAGATGCTGTAAATCTAGACTACGTAACTAAGCATACACCTAAAATGTTTGGTACACACTGGATGTTTTTTGATAAAAAGCATAGCAATGTACAAGACCCGACTTATGACGGAGAAGCAGTAAACTTAAGAACCTTAAAGGAATACTTGGAATGGTATGTAAATCGTCATGGCGAACAGTTGAAACGATTGTCTTCAGCTGTATTTGATTACATTCGTCGTTCTTCCGGACGATGAATGTAATCAAATACATTTGGCCATCACGTACGTTCTGAAGGAGTTAGACCACTAAAGAATAAGGTTGAAACCAAAGAAAAATATCCACGACCATCTAATATTCGGGAGCTTAGGGGCTACTTAGGTCTATCAGGATACTACCGTAGATATATGCAAGGTTATGCCGAGATCGCAAAACCCTCAACTATGCTTACGAAGAAAAATGTTAAGTTCGAATGGACCAATGCCTGTGAAGAAGCTTTTAAAACACTAAAACAAGCCTTAATGTCTGAACCACTGTTAGTTTATTCTAATTTCTCTAAGCCGTTCGTTTTGAGTACAGATGCCAGTGCAATCAGCCAGCATTGGAGCAATTTTAGCTAATGTTATTGATGGACGAGAACACCCAATTTGTTACGCTTCGAGGCAACTTTCTAAGAGTGAACAAAATTATTCGGTTACTGAACGTGAGGTTCTTGCCGTAATATGGGCATGTAGATTTTCCGTTACTATTTAACAGGAATACACTTTATATTAGTGACAGACCACAGTGCTATAAAATGACTCCTAACACTAAAAGATCACTCCAGTAGACTAACTCGGTGGGCTTTAAAATTGGTTCAGTACAACTACTCATTAGTACACAAGCCTGGAAGACAGCATTTAAATGCTGACGCTCTTAGCAGGGTAGTTTATAAAACTAACACGATCATATTCTAATAATAGATTTAGACACCATAAAAGAGGAACAGAACAAAGATGAAGAATGCCAAGTACTTAAAACTCAAAAAGCATTTAAGACAAGTCCACAAGGCATTATCTAATACGGAACCAAGAAACAGATCCTTGTTCCTAAAATATTAAGGGAGAGAATTATGGCTCTTCATCATGACATTCCCACAGCAGGTCATGGCGCCGTTCTTAAAACATTAGAACGCATAAAACAACGCTTTATACGGCCTAAAATTAAAGATGACGTAACAAGTTATGTGAGGAGATGTCACTCATGCAGCCAGCGACGAGACTACGGTAAAACTATTGCTCCACTAGGAAAGTTTGAAGGACCTAATGATGTATTCCAGAGAATAAGTTGTGACATTCTCGGGCCTCTTCCTACAACAGAATCAGTGAATAAGTATGTACAGTACTGAGCGTCGTAGATCACTTTTCTAGATTCACGGAATTCATCGCAATACCAGATCAAAGTAGCAAAATTATAGCTCATGCACTTGTACACCGTTACATAACCAAATACGGAGTGCCGAAAGAACTGTTAACAGATCAAGGGGGGAATTTTACCTCTAAACTAATGCGGGAAATGTGTACACTCTTAAAAATAAAGAAACTACAGACTACAGCTTACCACCCTATGTCGAATGGAAGAACTGAAATTACTCATAAAACACTAAGTAAGATGTTAATCCATTATGTAAATAAAAATCAGAACGATTGGGATAAACATTTAAGTCTTGTATGTATGGCATATAATTCCCAATATCACGAGTCAATAGGCTACTCTCCTTATGAAATAGTGTACGGGCGGAGAATGGAAACTCCGTTAGAAGGCTATTTACAGCTAACTGACAGTACAGAGAGATACGACGACCATGTAGAAACCCTGAGAAGTAAATCACCGGCTGTTCATTTGTCATTGGGCTATTAATTAATGACACTTTCTAAGGAATAGTCGGCCTTAGTTTGTAACAATGACTACATTCGCTCATCAACACTCATCACACTCATTCGAAATCCATATTCGCCCATATCTTGACGATCTTATGAAAAAAAAAAAAAAATAAATAAAATAAATAAACTTATAGAAAAGGACCCTATACAATTACTAAAGTTATTTCTGAACTAAATGTTATTTAAGAATAAGGAAAAGAAATGTTGTTGTTCATGTGAACCGAATCAAACCGATTATAGACAAACACATATTAAGTCAACCTATTAGAAATGACAGAGTGACGACAGAAGAACCAGCAGAGGATGTTGACGAAGGTGTTGCTTCTACTAAAGACAATGCCATTGAACGTCACTTAGAGGACGACAACCCGATGCGCTACTCACAATCAACAACGCCTATACTGGATCAACCGACTTCAAGTGGTGGAAGGATTCGAAGAACTAGAAGATTGCCAGATAAGCTACAGGACTACGTAATTGAGTAAATAAAATAACGGCTAGAAGATCTCTTTGAGTTTTACTCCTTAGGTGGATCGAGTAGCCTTTGGTTGTACAGCTCAAGGGAATGGTCTCATTGCAGGGACTGTCCACATGATAGTCGTTAGACAGAGCAATGATCGCTCACAAAACCATTACAACATTAAAGAATTGGGCAAAACTATTAATACCCTATTATAATGAAAAATAAATAAAACTAAAAATAAAACTGACAGTAATTTTGTAATAATAACACTAGCCTTTTCCATTCATCCGACTGTGTTACTATAATAAACTATATATCAAACTAGTTAGAGAAATACATAAGCAGAATTTAACCTGTTAGGAAGTTAGTGGCGTGACCGTTGAATGAATGTGTGTGTGAATGGATGGCCAGTGAACGTTGAATGAATGTTAGAAAAGTATAAGCAGGAACAGAATTAAAATACTCTTATTTAATTTCTATATTTAAAGAGAAAAACACAGATTACCATGCAACCATTACATGAATTGTTAAAACATTATTATTTTTAACGCCCATGTTAAGTTAGGTGTACTAATTTATTGACTAAAGCAGTGATTATCTTATGTATATTACTGGGTGTGTTAGTTTATCCACAGTCATATCCAGTGTAAAACATAAACTAAATAAATAATACTTTTATTTACACAGCAAAGGAACGAGAGAAGTGGCAGTGAAAGAGTATGTAATCTTTTAATTTCCACACCCGCTAATTGTGAACTTGCAAGTACAATTTATAAGTCGAATAAAGATGTTACTTTTAATCTAAATACCCATGGGGAAATATAAAATAAGCGTAGAGAATTATATAACTTCATAATTATTGTATAAGTTATTAACAAATATTAGTTCAAGCAGTTCTAGCCTTGGCAGACAACAGAGCTGAGAGCGGCTTGATAACATGCATAGTCAGCGCCAGCTGTACTGCCTCACCTTGGTTACTGATCATAGTCTAGACTACTTCAAACTGTGAATTACATTATGTTGCTTTAATATTCATTAATGCGTGCCATTGATTTACAGGCATCTTCTGTAATGAACTATCTCAAGGAATTTTATTTGAGAAACAATGGGACACAATACTGAACGAAAATGAATGGCGTTTAGTATTAGATTTTAATATTAAAGATTTAAGTAAGGAAATTGTAACCATTGAATCACTGTATGAAATAGTCAAGGTGCAATTGACAAATCTTACAAAAGAGCAGGAAACCTGGTTTAGAGATGTTAAGTTTGAATTAGATAAAGTCAAATCGTCACTACTCTTACAAATCTGATTTAGAGGATTTGCTAGAACTTTTACCTAGTGAACGCTTTAAAAGAGGGTTAATTAATGTAGGAGGGTATGCAGTAAAGTATTTATTTGGTATAGCCACCACAGATGACCTTGAAAATCAAATGTAATACAGGATTTAGAAATTAAGTACACAGGAATTCTAAGTAATGTTTCTAGATGTGAGATATTTGGCCACCTCCTCTCACATTAAAGTGTTGCCAGAAAAAATCACATTAAAGTGTTGGAAAGTGGGACAGAACAATAGGCTAGAATCAAATGTAATACAGGATTTAGAAATTAAGTACACAGGAATTCTAAGTAATGTTTCTAGATGTGAGATATCTGGCACCTCATTTAGAATATTTCCTAAAATTCAAGGCAATGTGAAATACAAACGTAATATCAATGCTCTACATATTCCTGAAATATATGGTATGCTATCTCCCAGTTAGCATAAATCTATAAGTGTAAATAGTAGAATGACTTTTGATACGTTAGATAAACTAAAAACAAGTTTAGGAAATGATACTGTAGAGATAAGTTTGAATAGTCTATTAAAAGAATTGAATGAATCAAAAGGAAAAGGTTTCACTATTGAATATCATGTTACTTCATTTATTGTGTTGTGCATAGTTTTAAGTATAATGATACTGTGTGTAGTTTATTTTTGTTTAAGAAAAATTAGAAATTGCCAAAAGAGTGTCGTGCTAAGGAATCGACGTCGCCCTAGCCCTAGTCCTAGCAACACGCTCCTCCCATTGTGATAAGCGAGGCACTGCAGGACCTATATAAGCAAGGCAAGAGACGACGTCACGCTCATAAAGTATTGCGAGTATGTAATACCTACACTCAGTGATAATGAACTCGTCTCGAGAGGAAATAGAACTATTTTTTAATGGGAATAAAGTGCTTTGTAAACATTAATAGATCAGTAGTGAGAATGTATTATATTAAATAGTTGTGCTAAACGTACAAATAATTAAATAATTTGCTTACGTATGTCTATGTTTTGGTAAATTTCTAACTGACTTATTTCACTTCTACTTTTATAATAGAAATAAATGTTTAATTGTATAATTTCTGTTAGGGCAGTGTAATTAATTAATGGGTTATATAGCGATAGAATATTATATAGTAGGGTGACAAATTGACTATGTTATGTACTGATGATCGTTAGAATAATACGCTATTAAATGGTTAATTATTAGTGATAGTTTGTTCTTGATACGTAGTATGATAAGATAATGAATCATTGTCATTGAATTATTACCTTGAGTGTCAACTCAATCGCTAATTATTCCTTAATTTTACTATGGATTATTAATTACTTTCATATTATTATTATTTGTTACTTATCTTATAACCATTACTTATATTTACTATAACATTATTATGCAACAGCTAGATTTCAATGACTTATGTAACCAAAATATTATGAAATTGTTCGTATTAACTTGTTGTTAGATTTAAGAAAGTTGATGTTGTGAATGGAGCCAGTGTACAGACGCGACCAAGACAGGCAGACGGGCGGAGCTGAGTCTGCAGTCTCACTTCCGCTGACGCTGCATTCGTAGAGTAGTAATGATAGTTGAACCCCTTTGTTGTTGTTTTAGTCTTTTACTAAGGAATTGCAAGCATTTACAGCTAGCAATCCTTTCTAAAGCGGGGGGGCTATGTGAGGAGTCACCTCCTCATTCAGTCAGAATAACAATTAATTAATAATACTTTATCAGCGAAGTTCTTTAACGATTAATTAAAGTGTTTAGTAGATTACGTTAACATACATTTCCCAAAATTGTGTCTTAGCGACCACGTGGGCCACGGCGGAAGTTAAGGTCGTTCGCCTGACTGCATTGTCATCACCTTTGTATGGTCCGATCACGTTCGTATGATCCGATCGGACCAATCACCGATCGCCATGCGAACACGTGGAGGTGGCCAAGAGGGGGAACTCTGGCAGATCTCGATGAGTATGGGGAGAGTTATGTCTTGATCGGCTCTTGGCTAATAGTAATTATCAGATATGTTATGTTACCGTAGTTAGACGATACAGGACGGGATTTTGTTCGTTTCACAATATAACATTGTACTGAATCTATTATTATGGACTGTGGTTCATGAAAAACAAATACAAGTGACATTTACTGAAAGCCGCAGTTTTATTGCTCCTTCAGCGACCAGGTGGTGCATCCTTGAGAAGTATGCAAGGGTCTGTCCCCTTTTATAAGTGACAGTGGTGGCAGCGTATTTGTACTACCGCGACACATTTGTCTACAAGAAAACATTAGGTTTTAGTGTTTTTGGACCTTATTTCCTAAAGACAAATTAAATTTTCATTAGGTGCTACACGGGCGCCAGCGGCAACAAAGTTAGCTATTTGTTGCCCAGAGATGAATTCCCACTGAAAAATCCTCTAATATTATTATCTATGCACACATTATAGTATGGCTACTAATATACATTGTTTATTTTACATGCCTTTGAAGTTTGTATTGATTCTCTGTCAGCTGTCATAGATCAGAAAGAAAAAAACTGTGTACTGTAATGTTATTGTTTTGATTGACAGTTGGAGAAATTAGTAAAAAAAAACAAATTAGCCATTGCAAGTCCACTGATAAAAATCCACAGCATCACAACTGTCCTCAGGGAAAGGAATCCTGGTGTTTTTTTCAGCGAGCCATTGCTGAAAATCGATTACCTAAATCGCACAAAGATCGAATCAAAACCCCATTATCAGAAGCAACAGCAGCTGAAATGGTATCATTATATATAAGACTATCCTCAGAAGCTCTACTGACCATATGTCTGCCAGGTAGAACTCAAAATGCTAATGAGGCATTGCATAATGTCATATGGTCTAAATGTTCGAAGAACGTGTACGCCTCAAAAATAAAACTTGAAATAGGCCTATTTGAGACCATTAGTGTCTATAATACAGGATACCTAAAGATGTTTTCCAATTATCAAGAAACATCTGGCATCAAATTAGGAAAGTTTAGTTCTTTGATTGCCAAAAGGTTAGACAAATCCCTGAATATATATATTGTATAACAATTGCCAAAAAATGTTTCTTCCCTGTATATTTATTGAGGCACAACCACCCACTCCAACCTTCTGGGACAAAAGTTCATCGATGTTATTGAATTTATTCTTAAATTTTACAGCAATTCCCTTGCTCATCTTGAAATCAGCACCAACACAGTGAGCCAAAGCATGATCAACTGAGGCAGAGAATAGGTCGGACTTTATTTCTTTAATTGTCATTTTGGAAGATTTATTTTCCAAAGACAACTGCTTAAACCTGCTATTTGTGCCTGCACAATTTAATGACCTTTTACTGAGAAACTGTTCATATTTGGTTTTGATGTGTTTATTTATTATAGTTTTCCCTGTTGAATTCAAGTGAACACCATCCAATGAGTAGTGCTTCTTTGAAAGCAAGGACCCATCTATGAAGTAGACATTTTTCCTACTGTATGCCATATCATTCAAGAATATATTGTAGTCTAAAATATCTTCATTAACTTTATGAGATGGAGGCATATCTTTGCGGAACGGTACACTCATTAAAAAGAGTGGGGCCTTGACTTCAGCAAGTAACGTTTTCATTCCGGCGTACAGTGCTGATAAGTCATTGTTGTAAATGTTATTTGCTCCAGCATGCAAAATAATCAAATCATTATTATTCCAAGTATGATGTACTTTCATTATATGATCAATTCTAGCATTTGGATATATAGTGCCACTAATTTTGTAATTAATTGGAAATAACAATTTCAATTACTCAGCGATCCCTCTTCCATGACTATCTCCGACAATTGCAATTTTTCTAATTACTCCTTTGATACCAACTTGTGTTTTTGATTTAAACTGTCCATTGTCATTTTTCTCTTCACTCACATCACTTACTCTTGTTGGTTTTTTCCCACATACTGTAGCTTGCATTTTTTTTAGTTTTTTTGGGAGGATTTAGATTTATCAATTGGCTGATTATCTTCTGACACCAGTGAAGACAGCGGCTCAAATCTATTGTTAGTTGTTATAGTATTTAAGCATGGACCACTTTCCTTCTCACATAAATTACACTTACTTCCTTTCTTTGTAACAACAGTAACAGTTTTGCCTCCTGTATTCTTTATGGTTTTTGCCTCTTCAGGTGGAAGAGCATTATTTGTAGTGTTTGTAATGTCCTGCTTATTAGTTACTTTATTACATGTAGATGGAACTAATTCATCATATTTCAAAATATTTTGCAATACTAAATGTGCATTTATAAGTGTCAATAGTCCACATTCATAAGTGTTAGTCTGCTGATCACAAACTGCTTCGACAATAATTTCCTCGGCAAGTCCTAAATGATTAGCAAGTCTAAAGGTAGCAGTACACTATCGCCGAATGTAGGCGAACTAAGACGAGTGCGATAGTGTACCCGGTGTGCTCGTGAACACTCAGGGTAGTTCGCATCGCCAACATTCGTGTTCGGGTGCGCTCGCTATTTTGGCGGTCTCCCGCCACGGATCAAAGGAGACGAATGGAGACGAAGGAGGGCGAATGCCGAGCGCAGACAGGCACCAACTTGAGCCAGTACACACTCGCTGTCATTCGTGTTGTCACGGACGCACTCTGTGTATATATTCAGTGCAGTGAGTGGTGCGATACGCACTCTGTGTATATAATCAGTGCAGTGAGTGGTGCGATTTAATTATTTATTAAAATGGAGTGGTCTAACGAGGAAACGCTGTTGTTTCTGGAACTATACCACAGCGAGCCTGTTTTGTGGGATCCTTCCCACGAGAGACATAAAGATAAAAAGTTCTTAATTGACGCTTGGAATCGGATACGCGAAAATGAACAGTTTAACCACCGCACTGTTGTAGAGCTGAAGAAAAAGAAAGACTCATTGATGGCATCATTTCGCACCCATTTGCACAAGAAGAAAGCGTCAATTAGATCGGGAGCTGGGGCCGAAGATGTATACAAGCCAGTATGGTTTGCATACGAATACATGGAGGGCTTCCTAGCCCAGCTTTATGAAGTACACAAAAGCATCAATACACAAAACCAGGTAAGTTATAGATACAATATTTAAATTTATACATACAGGGAGAGTTTAAAATGAGTCCCCCCCTAACACAGTCACAGGGTTGAAAATAAAAATTTATAATTTTTTTAATTTTGTATTTTCCCCCTACTGTACATTACACAAGAAAACATAAGTTTTAAAATATTTTTACAATTAATAAAAAGAGTTACCCTTTCATTCGCGAATGATCGGTGGTAGTTGGCAGTCAATATCCTGAGAAGTTAAGGTAATATTGGAGGGAGGGGGGCATTTAAAACTCACCCTGTATAAAGTTTAATTAGCTTATAAGAAAAAAAACATAGCAATACAAATTAAGCATAGATTTAAAATTATTAAGTTGTACAAAGTGTCTAAAAACAGAGCAAACTACAATAAATTACATGTTTTATTGGTGAAAATTAAATCGCAATTCTTATTAAATGCGGACAATTAACTGTTTGTTATGCAACACACTTTATGATTTATTGTAGAAGTATTCAGCAAACTCATTACGAATTTTAACAGCACTAACTGTTGGTCTGCGTCCTCTTCTAGTCACAGATCTAATTGCACAATGTTCATCTACTTCTTGCCGCCAACTTCCCTCTCGCAGTAAATCACCGTTGTTGTCATATGTATCGATGGTACCGGGAGAGTTGTATACTTGATTTGACGAATTGCTCTTCATTATGAAATTATGTAGTAAAATGCAAGTTAAAGTTATTATTGCAACCTTGTCTGGCTGTAAAGCAAAGGGTCGCCTGAAAACCCGAAACCTTGACGCTAAAATGCCAAAGGTATTTTCAACTATCACCCTTGATTTTGATAAAATATAATTGAATGTACGTTTCACAGAACCAAACACATGATCACCAGAAAACGGTTTCATTATATTAGGGGTTAATGCAAACGCACAATCACTTAAAAACACATAAGGCAAAGCTATTTGTGACCCTGGCAACGGTCGTGGTTTAGGTAGATTTAATTCAAGTTAATTCAATCTCATAATTATGTCCATAACAACATTTACTCAAGCTTGGAAGAGAAGAATACAGATACTCAGTCATCAGAACCAGAGTTCCAGCAGCCACGAAAGAATAAACATGGAATACAAAAGTCCAGAGTGTTAATTATTGCGGATAGTCATGGTCGCAAGTGTCAGCAAATATTACAAGATGAACTCCAGAGTGACTACAAAGTAATGACAGTATTTAAACCAAATGCAAGATTTCAAGATGTAACGAAGGGGGTAAATAAACTGATTTCATCTTTTACAAAAAAGGACAATGTAGTGGTAATAGGCGGCTCTAATGACATTCCAGATACGATAAATAATTCAAAAAAACAAAACTTGGATTTTAATATTATCAAAAATATAACTGAAAAAACAAATGTCATATTTCCCGCCATTTTATTAAGATTTGATAAACCATCCTACAATAGTACAATACAGAGAATCAATAGAGTAATGAACAAGAAAATAATTGATTTAGCTGTTAAAACCCCCAACATGTTAATCATGAATAATATACGTATGACAAGGGATGACCACACAAGTCATGGTTTGCATTTAAGACTGAAAGGGAAGAGAAAACTGTGTCAAGCAATCTCTAAAACTATCATGAACAATTATAATCATATGAGCAAGGAGAATGGACATCTTGGCAGCCCTTGCATAGCCAATTCGACTGGGTACTTCACTACTGACACTCAGGATTTTGAATGTGACCCAAGTATCTCAAACTGTACAGTTAACTCATCAACTGAGTTTCATGGTTTCACTGAAAAATCTATCTTAGACTCACAGTTTCTCCAAAGCCTAAAAGTGAACAATGCAGCTTTCATTAATAAACATAATACAGTCTTTCCCACTGACTAGTTCGGACTGTGACACCCAGCAGTTGCTTTGAGGAGGAAGAAGCAAAACTGTATTCAAGCCAGCCAGATTCATCCACAATTATCAGAGATCCTTCACACCGGCACAGCACTCCACAACCATCTATATCTGACTCTTTTTTTATGCAGCATTACTCTGGAAATGGCCCTCCTTTAAAATGTAACAACCAAGATAGCATTCAAAATAAAATTCTAATCATGCATCAAAATGTGCAACATTTACCCTCAAGACTGGAAATTTTAAAAATTAATCTAGAAGAAATAAATCCTGATATCATGGCAATTTCTGAGCACAAAATGAATGAAAAGGAAATAGAAATATTACATTTTCTTAACTATAAAATAATTTCCTTTTATGCTAGATCCTCTTCAATGGGCGGTGGAGTAATGATCTTATCAAAAAAACATCTTGATACAAAAAATGTAGTAATACCATCTGTTCAAAATTTGTTGATTGATAAAATATTTGAATGCTGTCTGGTTGAAATGTCAGTAGAAAAGTTTAAATGTGTAATATGCTGTATTTACAGATCCCCAATACCAGGGGGTTTCTATGCTTTTCTGTCTAATTTTGAAATGTTATGTGATATTTTAACTAACAAATATAAAAATGTAATTTTAATAGGAGACTTGAATATTAATGTTTTAAAAAAAGACAATCATTATAATGACTTTGTGAGTGTACTGAAATCACATAACCTACAATATAAGGTTGACTTTCCGACAAGAGTAACATTGGAATCTGAGACAGCTATTGATAATTTAATTAGCAACATTAAAGAATATGAAAATAAAGTAATAGGGCTAATAACACATATTTCTGACCACGATGCTCAATTATTTGAGATTTATAACTTGAATTCAAAAAAGAAAATTTCAAAAAAATACCGTAGGACTTTTTCTTTAAATAATATAGAAAGTTTTAATAAATGCTTACTACAGGAGTCTTTTTTGGAGGTATATCAATGGTCAGTTAACAAGAAGTATGATACTTTTTTTAATGTATTCATGTATTGTTTTAGTAATAGTTTTCCAAAACTTTTGGTAAATATAAAAGACAAAAAATCTAATCAATGGATCACAGATGAAATAAAAAGTAAGAAAAATCAAATTATTGAACTTGAAAAAGAATTCAGAAAAAATAAGAGAAATCAAACCAAACTATTAATTGACAATTTAAAAAAAGAACTAAAACATTGTATCAATATGAATAAAAAATGTTTTTTTGATAATAAGATAAGTAACTCTAAAAATAAATCAAAGATGACATGGAATCTTATAAAAACTGAGATAAATAAGGAATCAATTTCAAACCCTAATATTGTTGTTGAACGGGCTGGGATTTTAGTTACTAATCCTATTCAAGTTGCAAATGTTTTTAATGATTTCTTGTATCCGTGGTTGAAAGTTCTGTTTTGCCTAAAATTCCTCAAAAGAATCAGAATTCATGGTTGGACAGCAACCCTCCAGCACAAGCTAGGTTTAGGTTTAAATTTAGAACAATAACGGAAGAGGTTTTAGAAAAAATAATCAAATCTTTTGAAAATAAGTTTTCTGCTGGTAGTGATGAAATTTCCATAGTTATCGTTAAAAAAGTACTTCCCATAATATTGAAACCCTTATTGCACGTGGTCAACTCGTCTATTATTTCTGGTGTATTTCCCGACTCTTTGAAACTTGCCAGAGTGATTCCTATTTTTAAAAAAGGAATTCCCACGGATGTGTCCTGTATCGGTGCTACCTATTTTTTCGAAAATAATTGAGAGTTGTTTATATTCAGTTAGTAGATTATTTAGTCAACCACAAACTCTTAGATAAAGAACAGCATGGGTTTCAATCAGGAAGATCGACAATTACTGCCGCAATAGAATTTGTCCAATCAATAATTAACTCTATTGATAAAGGGGAAAAGGTGTTAGGCATCTTTTTAGACCTGACAAGAGCCTTTGACAGTGTGTCCCATATTAAACTTATGAAAACATTAGTAAAATTAGGAATTATTGGAAAAGAGCTAAAGTGGTTTGAATCTTATCTCCAGAATAGACGGCAGTTTGTTGAGATTGAACATATAATAACAGATAGTTCTAATAAATATAATTATATTCGGAAATTTAATTCAAAAATAAAAATAATCAAGCATGGCGTGCCGCAAGGGTCGGTCCTGGGCCCACTCTTGTTTCTTTGTTACTTGAAGGGCTTACCGGATGTTATCCCTGCTGGTAGCAACATTTGTCTATTTGCCGATGATTCAAACTTAACAATAAAAGGAGATACTAAAGAAAATGTAGAAATTTCATCATTTATTAGTCTGTCTACTGTTAAAGAATTCTTAAATAGGAAAAATCTTCTTCTCAACTTAAGTAAATCCAATTTTATCTCTTTTTGTACAAAACAAACAAGAAAAAAAATAAACCCACAAATAGTATTAAATGATAAAATAATAGAACAAGCTGCAGTTACAAAATTTTTAGGTATTTTTATTGATGAAAACCTAAGTTGGGATAAGCATACTGATCATGTAATAGGTAAAATGTCAACAGGCTTATTTGCATTGAGGCAAATGGCAAAGTGCTGTAATCTACACACTTTAAAAACAATTTATTTTGCCTTAGTTCATGCACATCTAACTTACTTACGGAATAAGTATATATGGAGCCACAAAAAGGAGAAACTTAGATAAAATTTTAGTCCAACAAAAAAAAGCTTTAAGAATTATGTGCAAGTTAAAAAAAGAGGACTCAGTTAAACATATCTTTGCTGACTTGGGAATACTGACAGTATATGGTCTTTTTATTCTAGAAACTACAGCTTATGTAAAACAGAACTTTTTTCCAATGTCAAATAACCATATTTATAACACTAGAATAAGTAGACACGTTGAAACACATAAATTGGAATTTAAAAAAAAAAATACTAAGTTTATAGGAACAAAGTTTTTGCACAAATTACCAAAGTATATCACTATAGAAAGTAACTTTCATAAATTTAAAGCTAGAGCCAAAGAACATTGTTATGGACATACCAAGACGTCATGACTTAATCCAGGAATCATGTGTTAATAAAGAAGTAGACACTGCTAATATAAGGTATAGATCTACATGTTCACATTTCTTGAATGTATCTCTGATTAAGAGTAGTTCTTGCGATAGGGCATTTCACACGAGTCATGGGCAGCACTTTAATTTGGTAGGGAAAGAAATGTTAGCTAAGACTGTATTGAAAATCATGAGAGATAAGTTAAGTTATGCTAGAAAAGTTCATCAAGCTCAAATATTAAGTCAGGGAAACGGTCAGGACTGACCAAGCTTGGAGTTAGCAACACTAAGTCTTGGTCAGTGGTAAAGGTAGACCCACAGCTACAAAATATAAGCTATTCACCTCCTGACTCAGTAAAAAACAAAATGCATAGACCTAACTGTAATGAAATTAAAAGAAATAAAGAGCCCATTTCAAAACAGGAAAAGAACCTAACTATCTTGCAAGTAAATAGTCAATGCATTAGGAATAAAGTGCTGCTTCTTGAACATCTTTGTTATTTAGAAAGGGTGGATGTGGTTTGTATGTCTGAGCATTGGCTAACTTTAGAACAAGCAGATCTATTTGTGCCTAGGGAGTATGTAATTGCTAATATAATGTGTAGGTCCAAAAGTAAGAATGGGGGCTCTGTCATTTTTGTTAAGAACAATATATCCTTTGAACTGATTGATCTTCATAGGTTTTCTTCGGAGATCAACTGTGAAATATGTGGTATTAGATTGGTTGATGATAAGTTGGATATAGTGAATGTGTATAGATCTCCTAATGGAGATATTAATATGTTTTTAGAGCAATTTGAAAAAGCAATGAAAAATGTTTTAATGGGTGGCAACAAGGTTATAGTTTGCAGAGATTTCAATATTGAAATGGCAAAGCAGGTTGAACAATCTTCAATTAATTTTAAAAACTTGCTTCGAACTCTAGATCTAAGATGTACTAATAAACTACCAACTAGAAAAAATTCCTGTATTGATAATGTAATTGTTAACTTCTCTCAGGAATGCTATAAATTAACACTGTTGCAGGGTTCATTTGCCGATCATGACCCTTTACTATTCAGGTATCTTAAACCGATAGATTCACAGCCTTTTGGTAGTAAAAATGGAAAAATTATGTTAAGGAAACAAAATTAAAAACAAGTGTCCCTATTTTGTAATTTTTTGCAAAACGTATCTTGGGAGCCTGAATATATTATTGAAAATGCAAGAGATATGTTCAATAGTTTTTTTAATAAATATGTCAATCTTTGGTATCATTGTTCACCTCTTATAACAAAAGAGGTGAACAATGATACCTCTTGGTAATAAGAAGAAATTTAATTGGTATAATGATAACTTAAGGAAAAAAAGAGAGACTATGTTAGCATATCATTCTGTCTACAAAACATTGTATAATTCTAACCATGTGATGGCTCAGGCTGCTTGTAACGTTTATCTTTCTATGAAAAAGGCCTATAGAAAAGAGCTAATCTCTGCAAAGAAAGCTGCTTGTGAAAATTACATTGAAAATTCAAATAATAAATGTAAAGCTGCCTGGGACATAATTACACATGAAAATACAACTACACGTACGCCCTGTGTCACACTCGACCCTGATAATCTCAATAAGTATTTCACAGATTCAGTTGAGGAGCTCACCAGTCAGATTAGTCAGACACTTACTTCAGCATGGGACCTGTTGGGAGACCCCACCTCCCACTTCAGAAACAGACAATTTCTTTGGAAACCTGTCACTCCTAAAGAGGTTATTAACACAGTTTCAAAATTTTCAAACTCCAAAGCCATGGATAATTTTTGGTTGTCCAATGCTATCATTAAAAATACCATTCATCTGATTAGCGTTCCACTTGCTCACATTTTCAATAAGTGCCTTTTTGATGGATATTTTCCTGATCAACTTAAAATAAATAAAATAATTCCTGTCTTTAAGAGTGGAGAAAAGTCCTTATCTCAAAACTACCGTCCAATTTCAATTGTACCCATTTTCTCAAAAGTTTTTGAATCACTAATGTTAAACCAACTTAGTAATTTCTTTGAATCAAACAATTTGTTAACTGACTCCCAATTTGGATTTAGATCAGGAAAATCTACAACTATGGCTGTTTTGAAAATTTCAGAATCAATTTTACAAGCTTTTGAAGACAAAAAATTAGTTTCCATGGTGCTTTTTGATTTAACAAAAGCATTTGATTGCATACCTTTTGACATTCTTATTAAGAAACTTGAATTTTATGGTTTAGATAATAACTCAATTGACATTTTAAAATCTTATTTGGCTGATAGGAGACAGTTTGTTTGTGTTAAAGGGAAAAACTCTGCTATGACAACAATCAGGGCAGGTGTTCCACAGGGTTCAGTCCTTGGTCCATTTCTTTTTATAATTGCCATGAATGATTTACCTTCTAATACACCAGTAGACTGTGTTATTTATGCGGACGACACGACAATTTTTGCCATTAACAAAGACCCATTAGTTGCTTCTCAAACCATACTAGATGCTCAAAATTATGTGTTAGACTGGTTTTCGGCTAATAAGTTAATGTGCAACAACACTAAAACAAAAAGGATAGAATTTTCTCTAAGATATAATCGTTTGGAACATTTGGTTCAGCCAGTTAAGCTTCTGGGTATCTATATAGATAGTCAATTGAACTGGAAAGTTCATATTTTTTCAGTTAAGTAAAAAGCTTTCAAGAGTAATTTACCTTTTTTGGAAACTAAAACACCTTGTAACAACTGATTACTTGAAATTAGCTTATTTTGGTTTATTTCAATCTCATATTCAATATGGACTTATTATATGGGGCCATTCTTCTCATACTCACAACATCCTTCTGCTCCAGAAAAAAATAATCCGAATAATGGCAGGAGTGGGCCCTGTGGAGCACTGCAAACCCCTTTTTACAAAGTTTAACATTTTTACAATTATTAATTTATACATTTACAATATCCTTGTCTACACAAAAAATAATTTACATGAATTTCATACTAGGCAAGAGGTACATCTGCACCATACAAGAAACAAAAGTACACTTGACATTCCACACCACAGGCTAGTTATAACAGGCAACTCTTTTAGAGTTAATTGTGTAAAATTTTACAATAAGTTGCCTGAGTCACTTCGTCGTGACACTAATATTAGAAGCTTTAAGGCTAAGGTGTACTGCTGGCTTATAAATAATCCTTTTTATACCTTTGAAGAATTTGTTAATTCAACAGTGACTGTTTAGGTAGTTATTGTATAGTTATTGTATAGGTTTTATCTTGATAGGTCTTAGGTTAGCCTTGTATATCATTGTGACAATGCCTATTTCAATGTAATAATTTGATCAATGGCAATAAAGTTTCTGATTCTGATAAAGTTAGCCTTGTATTCTATAGATGAATACTTACAAAGTTAGAGGTAGTCCTCTACTGTAATAAAGAATTAAGGAGGGCCAATGATATTATGTTATTAGTTTTTAGAACAAATTTTGATAATATATAAAATGACGCTATTTGTTGTACCTGTGTACATTTACATAAATAAAGAAATGTTGAATTGAATTTGTTTTTGGTAATATTGTCCCATAACACACTGTTTTGTAAAATTCCACCGTCACTTATTCTACCTTGACCCCCAACGTCAGCAAACATAAATTCATATTTACTATTTACTAATGCCAACAATACTATACTAAATGTTTTTTTGTAGTTGAAGTATGTTGAACCACTATGTGTTGGAGCAATCATAGTAACATGTTTTCCATCAATTGCACCCAGTGCGTGCGGGAAATTTGATTTGAAGCCATTTTTCACTTCTAACCACTCTTCCTCGGTCGATGGCATCTGAAATAAAAATAACTTATTAAATGTAACGCATAGTTTATGGCAGTTACTGTTAAAAGACTATTTTTCCAGGAAGATCCACTGCAAGACAATGAAGACGAACTAACTGAAACCTTGGAGGACCAGACTGCATTTATGAACGTGGAACAATCACCGGAGGTGCCTGATCTGCAACCAATACCATTGACACCAGCTCGACCCATACATCGTAAAACTGTTGCAGCCACTGCATGATCATCCTCTCACTCGACGAATCGCCGACGTGCAAATCCTCCTGAGCTGGCCGAAGCAGGAAAGCAGATGCAGCAAGCATTTGGAATGCTGAAAGATGTAACGTCCAGGAAGCCACTAGAGGAAGATGAATGTGATCTGTACGGGAAAATGTTAGCTAAAAAGCTAAGAAAATCCCTGAACATGAAAGAGATACGGTTATGTACGAGCTAGACGGCTTCCTACTAGAAAGAACTCGAAAAATACATAGATCAACTTCAGTGATCGAACACCCAGGAAATTCATTGAATGTCAATCCTGACCAGACAATGACAAGCGAACATGTTTACACTTCTCTACAATCTTCGAGAGCATCATCAATTGACCGCGCTTCACCACATGCGTCGAACAGCTCGTCCGCTATGTGTTTCTCAAGTGAATATTCAAATAACACTAGTTTGCAGCAGTCAGTGAGTAATGATAATGTTAATGAATCATCAAACTTATTATCTCAAGCTTTACGAATGACATTTCCATCATGTGGTGGACAGAACTATTAACTGATAGTTAATCAATCTTTATTCTATATATGCTTTATTCTTTATTCAATTTATGCTATAAACTAAAGTTTTATGATTTTTCATTAAGTTTAAACATAACATTTATAACATTTATTATTTCAATGGGATATAAACCTGATTACTGACAATGGTTGTTTCAAATCTTACCTTCACTTGCTCCCTTAAAACTTCTATTAAAGCTTTGCATACATCAGGCACGATTCTTGAAATAACTTCACTTGATACTTTAAACAAATAATGCAAACTTTTAAAACTATCACCACTAGCTAAAAATCTCAAAGTTATTATTAACCGAACTTTTGCTGAAATGGCTTTTCTGAATGTAGTGTCAGCTTTTGTTATCATTGGCGATACTTTGTTCAACAACAAATCAAAGTCACTACTTGACATCCGTGTGAAATTGTCAAACTCTCCAGAGGGCTGAAGCAATAGTTCCGTAAACATATTGTCCATCGTTTGCCTGAAAGCAAGGTTGTATTATTTAGGCCTTTGTACAGTTGTAATATAAAAACAAATCAATCTTGTAATAGTCTGTGTGTAAATTAAGTATGGAAATATTTAGAAATATTTTGTCTAAGGCATTGACTGTTAAGAAAGGTTCCGGGAATGTAAAGTGTTAGTTTACATTAAAACATGTGGTATTAAATCAGTAAACTATAAATACAAAACAGCTGTTCCATAAAATGATATGATATTTGATAATAATAATGATATAAATTTTTAAACTATGCCAATCCTGGCATGGCTTTAAAAATTGTAATGGCTTATTAACGATAAAGTTAATCAATCTTTGGGTTTACATTTTTCATAGTAAGTATAATGTTTGTCGGTCATTACTCATTTTGTTCAGTCTAGAGATAATTCGTCTCTCAGAAATCTGGTCAAACATCTGAATACCGTATGTATATTTTCTGCTACACAATACAATGCAGCAAAACTCAAGGGGTTATAGCTAGTTAACAAATATATTTGGGTTTACCTTGTTCTTCTTCTGTGTATTTCCTTAACCCACCATCTTCTACGTTTCCATGGCTTCGTAATTTTCGTCTTGATGTATACATAATTGAGGTAAGCATAACTATAAAACAGAAACACCGCGGCAACTTCGATGTCAGCGTCCATGTTGCACAAATTTTGGCGCGAACTACGCAGTACTGGGTTCGGCATGGTTTGGCACAAGTTAGCCGATGGTGTACTTGGTTAATTCGGGAGGGTTCGTGTTGCACATTCGTCAACATTCGTGGTCGAAATCTGACCCGAACATTCGGCGAAACATTCGGGTGAATGTTCGGCGATAGTGTACTGCTACCTTAAGAGTAGCACATTCTTACATATGAGACGCTGACACAACGTTGTTGGTATTTTAAGGCGAATATGAATGATTATATGAGTGTAGGATGAGTGTGGACGAGTGTAGTCTGGTTACTAACTGAGTTCAACTGTTCCTCAGAAAGGGTAATTTATTAATAGCCCAACAGCCAGGGCAACTAAGGGACCTACAGCTTTACGTGGAATCCGAACCACGTAGTGCTGGTCTGATTTTCAGCTAATTGACAAGTCTGATGCTCAGTTATCTCCCCCACACAACATCCGCACAATGATTACCACCCAACATGGACACCCCAGACTTCTCTAGTAGTGTCCACACCGATAGCAACCATCAAGCGGACGCCATGTCGGTATTAAGAGGACCGAGCATCCAGCCTATCGCCTACAATCTCCCAAACACTTTGTCCCCAAGTAGCTGAGTTACAGCACTGCGCCACCAGTGCACTCCTGTTAAGTCCTTTCACTGAGTCCCAATGATAAGCATTTTCGGATTGCCGGTCCCAAGCAAGCAGGCTCCAATGAGAGCCAGAATCAGCATTAGTTAGGTCTAGGCTGTTATTGACGCACAGAATGATAAAGCGTTTTTTAGAAATGGATAAATGTTGAAGTTGGCATTCAATATCTTTTAAAGTGCCAAATTTTAACAGCTGCGTTACTGCTGGCCCAATCATACTGATATCACTCCTTCCTTTAACACCATCAATAAGGGAATCAAAGTAGGTCTGCATGACTTCGTCTGAGAACCACAAAGCATCATTTCTGGATAGTTTTTGTTGATTTTGTTTGCTAAATTTACTGATCTGCAATTGTAAAACAGCAATTTCATTATTTAGTTTCAAGATTTTTTCATTACTTGCATCAAGAGCTGCTTGAGTTTTCTTCATACATAATAGCCAATTTCCCCTTTCAGTAGTAAGAACTTTACACTTTCCTTGCAAAGTATTTAACTGACTTTTTAAATCCTCTATTTCATCACTGGCCGAATCTTGAATTTTAAAAGAATTATTTATTTCCTCAGATCTCAATTCTTTTTCCTTTAGTAAACTTCTCTGTAAAGCGGCCATTTCTTCCATTAACTTGAAATTATTGGCAGTAGCCAGTTTCTCACCTTTATGTAAAGAATCCACCTTGCTTATTAGGTTGACAAAGCTCTGCAATATTGACGTGTCCTTAATTTCAGGGTAATTTGCAATAACAGTTGCGATATCATTATACAATGATGACAGTATAAATTCAGATTCATCATCTAAGTCAGTAACTATATTTAAGCAATATCCCATTACATATATTTATTACTATACTTAGCACATAATTATTATACCTTATGCAGTTAGGACGCAACTGTGGAGCTTTGTTTTTTATTTTTTTAAGTTATATTTTAATTAATTTAAAACGTTTTCATCAACTGCAATTTAAGTTAACCAGCGTAAAAGAAGAACTACATATTTTTATTTTTTATATCATTGCCAAAAATTTTTTAGTATATAATAATAAGAAGGAAGAAAAATAATAATATCATTTAATTAGATGTTCTGGGATGTTTCCAAAATTTTTTTTTCTTTTGATTGATTTTAATGGAGCAAAAAGTACACAAGTTGGTATTGAACTAGTGACCTTTCACTCCACTGACTAAATCTCAACCATATGAGCTATCTTGACCTTGAAAGTAATTAGCAGTTCAGTACATTTAAGTCCAATATGACATTCTATTGGAACAGTGGCTCTTTATTTTATCACATTTTATAACTGGAAAATCCAAAATTCTTGTCCCTAAAGGTAGGTTTACACCTGACAGAAATTTCGCGAGTTTTCTGTACGACAGTCAAAATTGCGAGTGTAAACAGAGCGGCAAGCGGTGTCGCGAGCTGGCCGGCGGAGTGTCCGACACTTCGACTTGCAGGTCTAAACACGAAACTCGGCTCGAGAAATTTCTTGCGCTCGCACTGTCGCCCGATCAAACAGTGCTAGATATTTATCGACACTCTTCTGCAAGTTGGCCGAGGCAGTGGTTGTGTCTGCTTGTTCTCTTTTGTTTTGTCGTGATTGTGGGTGGTTTGCGGTTTGTTTGTGGGCGGTTTGTGGTGTGTACTTTGAAGATTATCAAGATGGAAGATATCCAGAGGGAAGATAATCAGATTCCCCCTGAGCTGAGTAATAACAATGCAAAAACCAATCAAGATAATAACAGGAAATGGTCTGACATGGAAACAAGACAGCTCATTACTCTTTATGAACAACATGAAATCCTTTGGAATGTTACATTAACGAATTACAGGAATAGAGTAAAGAAAATGGAAGCCTACCATGGCATTGCCAGTAAGTTGAAAATTAACACAAAAGAGGTACAAAGAAAACTTCATAACTTACGAAGCCAATTTAACTCTGAGGTCAAAAAGTTAAAGAAAAAATCATCAGGTCAGTCAAGTAATGAAGTTTATGTGTCCAATTGGCCATAGTTTTCTGCATTGAAGTTTATCCAAGTAAAGTTGCCCACAACATCTTCCACTCTAGTACGTAAACGTGGTTTTTATTTCTAGACATTCAAAATATTTTTAGGTCGTTTTTATTAATCCATGACCACTCGTGCAAGGATGATGGACCCCTAATATTGTAATATACAGGGTGATTCATAACGAGTGGACAATACTCTAGCATATGATTCTATGGGTAAAAACAACACGAAAACTAATTTAAACCCATTTCCGATTTTCCTTAGTTTCCGAGATAGCCGCCATTTTGTTTTTGTACGTTTTATTTTATATCGAGAACGGTTTGGCCGACGTCATCCAAACACGGCAAGCTTATTATACTAGTCGACTTAATGTCAACTTTTTTTTAAATGGCCCGTTATGAGTGTAATAAGGGTGTCGAGTTTGAATGACGTCGGCCAAACCGTTCTTGAGATATAAAATAAAAAGTAAAAAAACAAAATGGCGGCTATCTTATAAACTAAGCAAAATCGTAAATGGGCTTAAATTAGTTTTCGTATTGTTTTTACCCATAGAATCATATGCTAGAGTATTGTCCACTCGTTATGAATCACCCTGTATATAAAAGAAATGTTTTATATTTAAATTTTACACTATAAACATAAAACTTATTTTATGTTTATAAAATCCATCCCTTAAAATTTTTATGAAGGTTAAACTATTTCAACTGAAATGATAGTCTGGTCACGTATTACACTATGGTAATTTTACAGTATACTATAGGAAATACAAAAAAAATACGGCAAATACCTACAAAACTAACCCGAAACAAAACAAATTTATCCCAGATTTTTAGTGCATATTAACCCATAAAACATTGTCTATTAGTTTGGCGCTTTACCACGGGTCAACCAGTATTAAATCTATAATAAGACTAACAAGGGTAAATGTTGAGTTAAAACCACCAAAGATCATTTTCATTTTTTCTTTATTAAGAAAAAAAGGCAAACATAAGAATGATTCATGCCTTTAACAAAACACCTAAATATGCCTATATTGCCAGTGAACCTTTCCTGGGGGGGGATGAGAAGTACTCTGTGAACTCTGAACGAACTACTTCTGCATCCTTTGGGCGATTTCTGCTTCTTGTAGCTTGTAAAGGAACCAAGTTCCCGTCAGGCATACCCCCTTCTGAACACCAGTGTCCTTCGGTCACAATACCAGTGTCTGCGTCTTCCATGTCAAACGTACCTAGGGGGGCATATCTTCTAATGGACTCCTTTCCTTGCATCAGGTAATTATGCAACGTGCATATTGCCAACACAACTGTCTTAACTCTCTCAGGATGTAACAGCATAGGCTTTCTTAAGACTCTAAATCTATTTGCAGCCAACCCAAACACATTTTCAACCATTCTTCTGCATCGAGATAGCCGGTAGTTAAATACTCGTTGCTTTACATGTAGGTTGCGGAATGGGTACGGTTTCATCAGGAAGGTGCTTAATGCAAAAGCATCATCAGCAATAATCACATAGGGGATTGGACGCTGCCTTCCTCGTAATGCTGATCGATCTGGTAGCTCAATAGCTTTCGACACAATGCCTTTTTTAAGGGAACTATCGTTAAACACTCCTCCATCGGAAATCCTTCCGCAGCAACCAACATCAATGTAAGTAAACTGGTATCGGCTGTCCACCATTGCGAGCAAGACAATGCTGTATGTCCCTTTATAGTTGTAGTACAAACTCCTGCTGTTGGGAGGTGCTTGCATTACAATGTGTTTGCCATCGAGTGCACCGATACAGTTAGGAAAGTTCCAATCGGTATCAAATCCTTCTGCGATTTTTTCCCACTCGTCTTTGCTTCCAGGAATCTAGAATCAGAATACACCGTAATTACACATGATACATAGTAACACAAAGTATTAAGACAGTTTTATTGCAATGAATGGGGGGAAGATAAAAGCCATTAATTAAAAAAAAACCTTTTGACTTTTTTAAAGACCGAACCTCAATTTTTTGTTCTTTTATGAAGTTATTTTCCTTTTTCGTATGACCATGATTCTATCGATTGACGTGGTCGCAAATTAGGAACGTGTGGACTGTGGAGGCTTGCGCTTCCAGTTTGCGCGAGAAGTAACATGGCGAGCATATAGGCACCATGGCATTCCAGCCATGGGTTTCTAGCCGCCTTAACCTTTCACGTAAAAAGAACTAAAGATCCTTTGTACTTTCCAGACAATGAAGGCAAAGCAGAGTAGCAATGTATCCACCGAAGGGGACGGATCAGAAGATGAAAGTATTGATGAATCATCAACTTCAATAATTATTACAGATATCCAAGAAGAAGTGCAAGCAGATATGCAACCCCCACCAAGCAAGAAAAAAAAATTAAAACCTTCTCAAGAAATGCCACTCTATGTTCAACAGGCAATGAGCCAACTCAATCAGAATAATGATGAGGAACAAGTGTTTGGTGACTTTTGTGCCTCAGAACTGTGCCAGATTAAACATCCAGCTAACAAACGCATTTTCAAATGAATTGTTATGGAAGCAATTACAAACATAGGAGAAGCTGAAGCCCTTGGTACAGTATACAATCGTGAGGTGCCCTTAAATATCATTTGTCAGCCACGGCCACTGCAGGCTTTCCCCTCTCCTCATTTCAGTGAGGGTTCTTCATCTTCTTCAGCGCAGTTCCAGCAGATGCAACCTTCCAATACGCAAGAAACACAACAAACAGGGCAGCAGGAACAATTGGGACAACAGTCTTCTTTGTTACAATTAAGTAGGTACAATGATATTTCCTACAATCTTTATCAATAATCAATAACCAATCAATGTGACTTGTACTTAATATGTACTATAAATAAAAATAATCTGAAATAACACTTTGTGTTCAAATTAGTGACCTACAAACTCTCAAATTATGTTTAGGAACAAATTTGTTTTAGGTTTTAAACAAATTTGTAACTTATCTGCAAATGCTAACAAATGCAAATGCTAACAAAATGTCTTACCTTCATTAGCGAATCTTTGAAACTTTCATTAATTGCTGCACACACTTCTGGTATGATTATACTTATAGTACAAGCGGGTTTTCTGAATAAATACATCAATGAATGATAGGAGTCACCTAAAAAGAACCATTACCTAATATTAAAATTAATGACACATACAATGTTAAAAAGATACCTTTAACCCTTTACTGGCCAAATTATGAAGTAGCTGAAAAAAGATTTTGTAAAATTTATTTCATTTGGGCCCGAATTAGACATATTTCATGGTTTTTAATTTGTTTTCCCTACAATTAAAAAATTAAATTAATGTTTTTATTCTAATTTAAAGGACATAAAACCATGAAACTTAGCTTTGAAAATCACCAAAATGAGCAACACCAACCTAAGCCTGAGACAACAACAGATGTTTTCTTAATTATTCTCCTGCAGTTCTACCAGCCTAGAAAAATATAAAATCCAGCAAAAACACTTGCCTTACCCATCTGTAAAGGTGGTTTATCTGTGTTTTCCATAGATTGATCAGGAAAAATTCCCAAAAAACCTGGTTCCAAATGGAACCTATGGCAATAAAAGGGTTAAAATAATTAAAGATAAACATTGTTTATTTCGTGTACACTGGTATGTCTACTAAACTTGGCATGTTTATTTGGTTAGCATTACTCATTTAAAAATCACATATAAAACCCTATCATATATTTGTACTGCTACCAAAATTTAGAAACAGATAATTGAATGTCTGTCATTTTCCCAAAAAAGAATACTTATATATTATACTTTAGAATACTTATTACTATTATACTAACCAGAAGCGAGAAAGCGTAGAGTGACGATCAGCCTCTGACTTGCTGAAATTGATTCTCTCAAAACGGTGTCCTTTTTTTGGATTTTAGGACCAACAGTGTGTAGGAGATCCTCCAGTTGAACAGCAGACATCCTTATAAAATTCCTAAATTGTTGTGAATCTTCCATTCGTAGCTCGTTTACTAGAGTTGTGAATGCACCCAAATACCGCCTCCTTTCAATCCATTCTTTAACCCAGACGCTCCGCTTCCTTTTTTTATGATTATGCACTCTAAACCAATGGTCAAGAATCAACAGAGCAGCTGCAGTTTTAACACGTCTACTACGTGACATTGTTGAAAAGCAACTGGCCGCGGGAAAGGTGGGACCACTTGCGTAAGTTGAAATTGCCTCGACTGCTGTCAGGTGTCAACTGATTTTATTCAAACTGTCGCAACAACTGGCAACACTAGCTCGCGCAAGAGCTCTCGGGGCGACTTGCGGACAACTGTCAGCAAAAATTGCATCGGAATGTTTACACTGCACGAATCTACTTGCGCAACTACTGTCGCAAATTTACTGTCAGGTGTAAACCTACCTTAATAAAGTGAAATGTCAAAAATCAGCTATTTAAAATTCTTCTGCAAAAGTCATAGTTGACATCTGTCACAGATAGAAACACTTCTCAGCAAATATTATTACCAAAGTAAGTAAATTTTTAGAATCAAAGTATTTGTATTTTTAGGTTAAAATTAAGGTTCTTCTGATTTTCTTCGATAATAAATTAAATTAATTATTCAAAACAGTACATTATGGTTGAAACAAACACTGATAATTATGGAATATACCAACTTAAATTCATGAAGAACCTAAAGAAAACACAATTGCTCCAATCAATTTATGAACACCAGCCCAAACTACCACATATCAACAATATCGTTGCTATGTGTGAAAAGTACTAAGGATTTTTTTTCATACCTTAGTACTTTTGCAATTTGAACTTTAACAGTAGTTTTGAGATCAAACATTGTTAAAATTTGGCATTTTAGTTATCTATCGGAACTTAAAACTTGTAGTAATAACTTATTTTAAAAAGTGGTTGTGTTTCATTAGTGCCAAGTGAAAAAAAAATAAAAAGCTCAACTTAAACTAACAACAATAGAGGGTGAATAATAAGGGCGATGAAAAATATATTAATTAATGTGGTTTGCTTGATTATGTTTATTTATAATAATTTATAAGACAATATAACCAAATGAATATAAGGGTTTTTAACTGAAATAGTCATCTTATCCTTGTTTAACACGTTCCGTGCGGGTGGGTCGGTGCCGACCCTTCCCCCCACGCAGCAAAAAACTATTCAGTGTGGGATGATATGTTGTTCGGGGCGGATGTTTATGTTGTTTTTGTGTCTAGTGCTGCTATTAGCGTGGTTCAGTAATCGGAATTTTTATTGTTACCTTGTTATTGGTTATTAGTGACTAAGTCCAATTATTGGTTACAATATATATTTAGTATTATCTGTATAGTATTCCTATTGTTATATGTGTTCGAAACATGGCTAGTTCATCACATAACCTACAACAGCCACCAAACATTGACAGTGGGGACGATCTGAGTGATGCAAATGACAATGTTAGTGACGTAAGTGGTACAGAGGCGGAAGTTGAGTCATCCGACGATGACGATGTTGAAGAGGATGACATTGTTTATGATCCTACATGGTCCACACATACTCAAGGACTACGCACAATACCTTTTTTGCGCGAAAACAAGTTACTGGTTGACAAACCTGGAGATAATAAGCCTATAGACTATTTTCTTTTGATCTTTGACGATGAACCAGTTCTTGAGAAGATTGTAGCTGAGACTAATAAATATGCAATTGAGGTATTTTGTGGCCCTTCTCTCTCTCCAAAATGGAGAATTAACCTTTGGAAGCCATTGACTATTTCCGAATTCAAAACATTTATAGGTATCATGTTTCATATAGGCACAATAAGGGTAAACCGGATCAATGATTACTGGAAAACCAGTTACTTATTTGACATTCCTCTATTCAGAAATCAAATGACTAGTGATCGGTTCTTATTGATACTAAGATGCCTTCATTTTTCTGACAATAATGCAGTAACTGACGATAGATTGTTCAAAATTAGACTAATCACAGAGTGGTTCAACAACGAGATGCTTAGGGTGTATTACCCGGGTAAAGACTTGTCTCTCGACGAAGGAATGATTTTGTGGCGAGGGCGTTTGCTCTTTCGCCAATACATAAAAGGCAAACGCCATAAATATGGAATTAAATTACACTCGTTATGTGAACCAGACAGCCTTATTTTAGCCTTTGCTGTGTATTCCGGTCAGGGAAGTCCAATGTCGGGAAAGGGCCATGCTGCAAAAGTAGTGAGACAACTGATGTGTGGAAAGTTGGATGTAGGCCATAGCCTTTACATGGACAATTTCTATAACTCCTTCCCACTAGCTTCAGAGTTGTTGCGTAGAGATACTTACTGTACTGGGACTCTGCGAATTGATAGGAAACACCTACCATTACATGTAAAAACTGCAAAGCTACAGAAAGGTGAACTAATTGGCAGATACTCAGAGGTCGTTATGATTGGGAAGTGGCGAGATATGCGCCAAGTGCTCTATATTTCGACTGAATTTGAAAATGATATGGGTGAAAGTATTAATAAACGAAACCAAATAAGACAAAAACCTGTGCCAATAATACATTATAATGCTAAGATGAAGGGGGTAGACAGAAGTGACCAACTTATGTCATACTACCCTTGTGATCATAAATGTCTTCGCTGGTACAATAGGTTTTTGTCCATGTCAAGCAAATGATGCTTGTCAATTCATTCAAATTATATAATTTTGCAAACCTGGAGAACAGACTATTGCTTTATGACTTCAGGCTGAGTGTCATAGCCTCACTGTTGCCTCCACCACTAGATACGGCAGCCAAGCGCCCTAGACGCTGCAACACAGAACATGTGCTATCTAAAATGGATGCAAAAAATAAAAAAACTTCAAGTGGAAGAAAACGATGTAGGGTATGTTACAGAGAAGGTAGGAACAAAAAAACCTTTTATATCTGCGCTCAGTGTCCTGGAAAACCTGCCTTATGCCCTGTAGAATGCTACGAAAAATATCACGCTTAGAAACAAACTTTGACAAAGGTTAGGGTGGTTGGAGTTGTAAATAATCTTTTTTTTTATACTTTATATCTTAACAAATAAGTCAGTTTCTTAAAAACTATTAGCCTTAGGATAAAAAACTAATTATTAGTGAAGTTAGGATATAGGTGTCGTGCCCGGGATGCTGATGGGTCAGTACCGACCCATAATAAAAAACAGCTGATTTTATGACTTCCACTTCTTGGATCAATCTAGCCATAGTCATTCATGAAGATACTTATATAAAGGTAAGTTTTTATGAAATAAAAATTTTTAGCATGTGGGTATAGTTTTAGCATTATTGGTTCAGCAGTGAACGTGTTAAGATCATTAAAATAACTGTTGCAGATAGCATAGCCTTCTTCAGGAAGAAAGAAGAACTTTTGTAAGTACTGTGAGGATCTTATAACAAATGTATGTAGACATATAGAAAGAAAACATCCTAATACAAAAGAAGGTGAATCATTAAGAACTATAGAAGTAACTGTAGTGGATCTAAAAGAAAAAAGAAAATGGAAGTTACTGATTGTTTCAGGAAAGAATCGACCTCTATCTAGAATTCTAGAATAGTTTCCAATAAAGATGATTCTGGAAAACAAGGATACATTCCTGTAAAATTTAGACACTCGATAGAAAACAAAACTGGTAGTTCTCTATAGTTATCTAGATTCTGTAGAGTTTATACATTGTAAAGCGATGTACAAACGTAACAGTTGTGCTCGCACATAAAACATTTTTGCAAAGGGATCACTAGAGAGTAATCACCATTACAATCTCCCATTAGACCAAAAACTCAAGCCATAAAACATCACTCTTTGGCAATGATACCAAAAACAGAAAATATTATGAAGGAATTACAGCATGAAATTATGATCAATATGTTCAATTATGAAATTTCAGCTATAGTAAAAAGTGATAGTTTGATTTTGGAGATGAGTAGTGATTTTCACAAATCAAGGTGCCATGAGAGTGAGAAGAACTATTGCTCCAGAGAGATGCGGGATATGGCTTTTAATTGAATTAAGAAAAATTAACCCCAAGATTAAATAACTTAAAGACAGTTTCAATCCAGTTAATTTTGGGGATTTGGACAAAGCTGTAGACATTTTAAATGGCTATGACTACGACAGTGGCAATGTCAAGGTTGCTGGCATGGCATACAGACTTCTTCAACCTCTACAGCACTGCTTAAGATTGCATAGAAAGAACATAACTGAAAGGGTCCACTGTTATAAAAACATTGACAGTTCTAAATTAGACATGTTAAACGATTTCATACACGTTGTTAAAGACAACTGGGCAAGTCAGTTAGGACGCCACTCATTGAAATCGTTGAAAAACAAAATCATTAAAAGTACCAAAAATGGCTCTCGAAGAGGACATAAAAACTGTGTGCACATATATTGTTTCGAAGAACAACTCCATCGTTAGTCATTTATCGAACAACCTCAGTAACACTAGTACATATGACCTGCTAGTTGACATGCTGTTGACCCATATTGTGTGTCTAGCTCGACGGCGACCTGTCGATTTAATGAGAGGTTCGCTAGAGAACTACACACTAGTTGACAACCATGACTTTGCATGAATGGCAAAAGATACTCCTCTACATGAGAACGACATTCAAACGTGTAGAAAATTTCATATTTTTTTGTACCAGGTAAAAAATTTGAAAATGTACCGACAATTTTAACAGAAGCCATGAAAAAAGCAATGGACACATTGATTGCTCACAGATCAGACGTAGGTATAACCAGTAGTAACCTGTTTGTCTACTCATTTAACAGAAAATTGGATCCATGTCAGAGTTTGGAAAGAGTAAAAAAGAATACGAAATTAACTAGACCTAATGATCTATCTGGTAATGGTTTGAGGCATCAAGCAGCGACTTTTTCCAAACTCCACTAAAATCATCTACTGTATCACGACCACCTAGCGACAATACTAGGTCACACTTTGCATGTACATAAAAAAAATTACGACTTGCCGACAAGCGTCACTAAAAAACTGATAGTTTGTCCTGTGCTACATAAAATGACAGTTTCTGAGACAAATAAAAGCAGTGTGGAAAATGATGAGTTGTTTGATATATATGAGGAAGAAAGAGAAAATCCAAATAATACAGAACCGACCACAATAAATCAAGAGAATAAAATGGACAGATGCTGAAAAAAAACTGTTTTTGAGAATTTTGGAAAAGCTATTCTCAAAGGAATCTGCCCTTCTAGTGGTGATATTTCAAAACATAAAATCAAAAATTCAAATGCTTTAAAAAGTAGATCAGTTGCACAGATAAAAACTTTTGTAAACAATGCCTCTTCAAGAAAAGTAAAAAATGTAACACCAGATACAAAGCAGTTTATTAAATAAGCAATTCATTACTAAACTATCTTGCTAAAAAATTGGCTTACTTGCCAAATTTATTTCCTTATAGGCAGTAAAAAAGTAAATAATAACAAAATACTTTTTTAATATCGTTCATTGCAGTTTTTTTTATAATTCACTATTTTTATAATATTCCAAGAAGTTTGCTGGTTGTGCTAATCCACTACCAATGATGTTTTTAAGATTTTGTGTTGGGGAATAATAATGTATGGTCTTGTAGAGTGTTTTAAAGGACGACCAGTATATAGATTTTTATTTAAAATCTTATTTTAATAGAGAATAAAATAAATGTTTATTATTTACGTAGAAAACTTTTAAAATAGATTTAAAAAGTTAAATATTTTCTGTGTAAGTTTTTATTATTATATAGTTACAATACCGCTCATATTATTTTAGAAATATATTAGTTAAATTAATTATAGTCATAAATGTATGTTTCAGGCTAATGGACTCTAAACATCTGGTGGCTTACCAAAAGCTGTTTGATTTTCTAAAACTCTCTACTGAGTTGGCTCTGTAACTCCAACCGAGACTTATAATAACAGATTTTGAAAGAAGTCTGCAGCAGACATTACACCTTTCTTTCCCTGAGAGCCAGATCGTTGGATGTTGGTTTCACTCTGCAAATGTAAGTTATCTCGAGTAGACCAATTCAATAGTCATATATTTTACATATGACATACAATGGTTTACCCAGAACAATCCTACATTCCCATATCTCTGTGTTCCTTATTAAGTTTAAGTTCATAAAATTCAGAGTTATTTATTTGATATGACATATTAAATAACTAACAAAGTTCTGGTTTAGTTAACTGTGACAAATGTAACTTGATAACTAAATTTAAGCATAATGATAACAATACTACTGACAGTTGTTGTACAACTATGGCAAGACTTTTGAGATCGTCTTAAGGGGAGAGTAGCACTTAAACCTTAAAAAAATTGAATTTTTTTTATTGTTGTAAAATAATCTCCTACTCTTCTAGTTTAAGAAAATATATATATATATACGAATTATACCTGTAAATAGGAGAAAAAAATTAGTAAAGTATGCAATGTCATCAAATTTTGCTACATATTTCACAAGCTGTCAACGGACGAAAAGCATCAGCATTCTTTATGCCCTGCCAAACCAGGTTCTTGGTGTAAATTCAATAAGGCTGTAGCAGAAAATGCGCAATATCATCACAAGAACTCCATACCTGAGGCTATCATTACAGCTATAAAGCCTGTGTATCAAGACCTTACAAAAGAAGATCTACTCAAACGCTGCCTGCATGGGAAAACTCAAAACCCAAACGAGAGTTTTAATAGCTGTATTTGGCAGAGAATACATAAGAGTGGTTTTGTAGGACTTCAAACTTTGACACTAGGAGTTACTGATGCTGTAATATCTTTTAATGAGGGTTCATTGATTAAAGCCAATGTATTACATAGAGCTGGAGTGAAACCAGGTAAATTTACAATTGAAGGCCTTAAGTTAATCGACCGGGAGAGAATTCTCAAGGCAGACAAGGAGGCTGAAGATGGAACTAAAAAGAAGAGAGTGAAAAGGAGGCTTTTAACTCTTTGCAGCCTGACGGGACTCATGCGTCCCAGCATTTTCAGCTTCAATATAAAAACATAGCAATGTAATAGAGCTATCAAACCCTGGCGGGACTCTCACGTCCTGTTTTCTAAACATGATCACATGGCTTTGTGCCTTAGTTCACATTATAGCCACAGATATCGCTAGTACTTTGTTGACACTACAGTGAATTCAACCTAGTTCATGTTAGCTCTCGAAAAAGTTTTCTGAAAGTTATTTTATTTGCAATTGTGAATGTTGATTCATTTGATTCCTATGGAATAATATATGAGTTTTCTATTTTCGGTGAGAAAAATGGCATTTTATTAACCAGGAATGAACTATTCATTGAAAATAATAGCGGACTTGTCCAGGAGTCTAGCATGTTCACATTGCAAATTCTAACCTAGCAAATTCTAACCTAGTTTTGATGAACAAGACAGACAAACATTTTATTTTTTCTAAGAAATTGTTTTTTTCACTTATTCTAGTGCTCGGTATTACATTTCTTATGTTATTAACATAATTAATCTACATAGACCGCTATGATAATTGTGTTATAGTGCTTATATAATTTTTATTTTTCTCAGAAAATTTCGTGCAGTCTTCAGTAGTTTGTTAGTGTTTTCAGTGTCTTGTGCAGTGTTATTTATTATTATTTCTAATAAACAATTTCTAAAAATGCCACAAATACTCTCTGAAGAAGTGATCCGGGAACTTTTGTATGAGGATATTCCAGATCTAAATTGTCCTTCTGATTTAGAACTTGAAGATGACGACGATGAGCATGAAGAAGTAAGACCTCAATCACCACTCAACAATTTTGATGCTATTTTCAATTCGGTTTGGAATCAAGAGAATGAAGCTGAAGAAATTGAAATTGATGAACCAGGTAAGACTTTACAGGCAATTGCTAATATTTACTATAATATTGGTATTAAGTTTTCCATACTGAAGTAACTAATATAGCTCAGTTTCTCATTTTGCAAAAAGCAATTGCTGGTAATATAGTAGCCTATATTATAGCTAACATTTTCAAATCATGATTTCACAAATTGATAGGATTCTTCTCAGATTTGAAGAACTGATTCTACTAGCCTATTTATAAATTTCAGACTATATAAACCAAAATACTCCATACTATAAAACTTCCTCCTGTAGGCCTACTTTACATTCTGGATTTTATGGTGTTACTAAAAACATAATTTTTCCACAAATGATGACAATAATCATGATGAGGCAGCCATTCCTTCCACATCAAAAGCAGAAGGAACCCCGAAAACAAAAAAAATCAAACAGACAGAGCCTAATAGGAGGTGGAAGAAAAAAGAAGCAGATACCAGGATACCAGATTATCCACAAGATGAAGGTGAGCTTTTGACATTTGTTTGGATGAAAAGTCACTGATATATTATATTGTATAACTTTTCATTCAATCAAAAGTCAATTTTTCGAATACTCTGATATTGTTTCTTTACAGATCGTTTGTTCACTGTTTTCAATGGCTGCCAAACTTCAACGGATATTTTTATTAAAATTATCAGATGTATATTAGATACCATAGTTTTCCAGACGAACCTCTACGCCACCCAGAAAGGAAAAACTCTTCGGCTTCAGGAAAAAGAGTTTCTTTCATTCATAGGTTTGAATTTCTTGATGGGCTACCATGAACTCCCTTCAAAACGGCACTATTGGAATAATGATCCGGACCTTCATGTATCAGTTGTTGCAGAGACAATGAATAGGGATAGATTTGATGAAATTCTGAGTTGTCTGCATGTAAATAAATGACAATGAAAACATTCCAGCCAACTGTACAGATAAGCTTTATAAATTACGGCCAATGATTGAAGCTTTGAATGAGTCCTTCATGAACTCATATGATGGGACTAGACAATTGAGTGTGGATGAGTCAATCATTCTATTCAAAGGAAGAAATTCCATGAAGCAATACAACCCGATGAAGCCAATCAAAAGAGGCTACAAATTATGGTGTGTTGCTGATTTGAAAGGCTATATATTCAATTTTGATGTCTATCAGGGGAAAAATGATAAGATGAAGAATGATTTCATGGAATTTGGCTTGGGGGAGAGAGTGGTATTGAGCCTCACACAAAAATTTTGGGGGTCCAATAGGATAGTTTGCTTTGACAACTATTTCAGTTCGGTGGGATTAGTAGAAAAATTGAAAACGGAAAATATTTTGGCATGTGGTACAATCCGCCAAAATCTGAGGGGTGTACCAGAAAAAATGACACCTAATAAACAGTTGAAACGGGGAGAACATGACTATAGAGTGTCAGAAATGGGAATATCTTTTTTCAAATGGCATGACAACAAGGCAATAAATTTCATTTCAAATTACCATGGCACAGAGGTAACAGAAGTGAAGAGGACACAAAAAGATGGAACAAAAAAAAAATGTGCCTTGCCCGACTGTTGTGTCTGATTATAATAAATACATGGGAGGAGTAGATCAAGCTGACAGATACCGAGTACTGTACGGTGTCAACCGAAAATCAAAGAAATGGTGGCACAGAATTTTTTTTGGTTTGCTTGACATTGCATTTGTCAATGCATATATTATTGCATGTGAAATGCATGGAAAGAGTAGTGTGCTAGATGTCCGCCGGCAGGTAGCAATGGGGCTGATTACTCACAAAGACACCAAAAAAACAAGCAGACGTTCAGCTGGAGATCAACCAGGAACATCTGGACCAGGACCAGCAAAGAGGCGCAAATCAGGTTATTCAACCTTGAAGGATGTAAGGCTGGGAAATTTGGGAGCTCATTGGCCCAAGTTCAATAGTGGTCGTGGCCGGTGTGAAATGTGCAGCATGAAAGGGATTGAATCAAAGCCTACATCAACCTGCTCTCTTTGCAAAGTTCACCTCTGCTGCAATGAAAAAAAAAACATTGTTTTTCTGCATATCACGTCATAAAATTTTAAAATATGGAACTGTCAACTGTTTTTTTTCTATATTATTCTACCATTAAGTATTATTATGTATTATCATTATTATTCCATGATTCAGTTGGTTAGTTTAGTTATTATCTTTTTCATTATGTAGTAGATAAGTTGTTTAGGTAAATTGTTGAATATTTCATTTTTTTACATTCCATAAATTTATATAATATTTTTTAACAAATGAAATAAATTTTATTATTCCATCAACAATAGTATGAATCTCTTATACATTTGTAACTTGAACTACATAGTGGATAAGGAGCAGAATATATGAATTATAATAACCTCGGTAAGTAAAGCTGAATACAAATTCATGTTTCATAATTCTACCCATAGACGCCTGTCGGGACGCATGAGTCCCGGATTGATAAATACATGAAAAAATATATCTAAAAAATAAAAAACTTTATTTTTGTGATATTAAGTCATAAATGTACCATAAAAACCAAAAATATTCATAAAAAATTATAAAATATGTATACCTAGGCTACAAAGGGTTAAAGAAAAGAAAAGAAGACAAAGAAGATGAAGACTACTTACCAGGAGGATTTTAAAGGTAGATTTCAACTGTTAATACTAAAAATTTTCTTTATTCGGGCCTCCAGAAAACCTTGTTTTTTTCTCGCTTCGGTACCATTATCTTCTAAACTATAAGAGATAGAGCTTTGAAATTTGTCCACAACTTATCACTACTGTACCAACACAGTACACTAGGATTTTAAATGTATTGTTACCCAAATCTGAATTTAAAAAATTCAAATAAAAAAAATAAATAAATTTATTATTATTAATTATAAAAATTTTTTTTCTTAACTTAAAAACTGTTTTTCAAAAAAAAAAAAAAAAAAGTAGACAGTGGTGTTTCTAAATATAATAAGCATATTACTGCAAAATTTGAAGTCAATTGGAATAATAGTTTGTGAGATAAGTGTACCTAAGTTAAGCATTAAACGCCCATTTAAATAACATAGGAGCTTCCTAAGCGCTAATCTCCCCTTAAAAGAAATATGTCAAACACTGTCATTTCTTTAAGAAAATTGTTCTTATTTAATGTATTTAAAACTGTATGGTATGTAATTATAAAGGCTATAAACGTTAATTGGATTGGTAAATTTAATATTGTTTAACGGCTTGGTGTGTTTTAACATTTTACACCACAGAATATGATTAGAATGTTCAACCGAGCATCAACTTAGCTACCTAGACAATGCTCACTAATAACATGAAGTGAATAATATAAGTATATTAAATAATATATAAATAAAATGTAAGCCAATGGTATCTAACTCGCAAAGGCATATAACACTAACCCACCTGCAGACCCATACAAATACACAGTGACATAGATCCACCCACACACTCATTCACATAATATAGTGGTAATAATAACCACTATAGATATCATTTACCATTGATATCAAATGTATTCAGATCTTATCAAAAGATTAGAACACCATAGTAGGGTTTGTATCTCAAAAAAAATTTGTTATACTAATGAAGCAAATAATTGCACATTTATAAATCACTACTTTATTCATTTCATGCTACAGTTTTAATGTTGAACTATTCAGGAGTGTTAGCTATTGATGATGTTTATTAACGATGTACTTAATTTGTTTGTTTAAACTTGCATATTATTACAGGCGATGAGAAAAAAGGCCAGGATGCTTGGCTTAATAACAATCATCCATGAAAATGCAGCTGCAGAAACCACTGTGAAAATCTGTTTGGCACTGCTATTGCTTCCAAACGACCGTTTCAACATGGTATTCAACATCCGACATGTATTCAACATGGTCTGGAAGCAATTAAAATATACGTTACACAGAATAACTTACTGGAGTGCTTTCAGGACACTGCTCAGAAAAAAATGACATTTTGAGATTAGTCTTCATTTATGTACTGAGATTTTTATTTTTTAATGTTTGTTTTTAATAAAAATTAATAATTATTATTTCCAAATAATAACCACCTAAATCAATTGTGAGATGGTATAATTAGTAACTGTTAACGTGTACAATATATCCTTAAGGAGACATCAAATGATGAAAATCAAATATAGTGATAACTCAGGCAATCGATAAATATTGTTATTGATAAATGTGATCAGGATAATATAGCATTGTAGGTAAATTATGTCACGGATAACTTGAGATTTCAAGTGTTACACTTTTTACTTATTGGGTACTTATTATTATTATGACAATTGCAATCTGATTTCAGGGGCCTTACTGTACTATATATCAGACTTCCAGTTTCTTTTTTAAATTATATTACTATGCTGATATGTAATTTTATTTAAAATGCACATTACATCTTTTGCCAGTACTTTTATTTAAAATGCACATTAAATCTTTTGCCAAATTCAGTCTTAATTTTTTTTATGAAGTGGACAGACATTTTGGTATCCTGTCACACAATTATAATGTAGGATATCATAATTTAGAGCCTTACTTATGTGTACTTTAATGTCGTTTTACAATGCTGTTTGGTAACCAAATCAAAATTTTCAGCACTGAGTCCACCAATCCACCAAAATAAGACTCTATTTAATTAATTGTAGTACTTTGTTTTAACACGTTGACTGCCAGCGTAGATAATTTATTGTGTCATTCTGGTTTTTAAATAAAGCAACCCTAAATACGTTTTTATATATTTGAACTAGTTTTTACAACATTTAGACAGACTAGTTTCTGTCACAAAAAGAATCAATGTCACTTACTAAACACCTAACCTCAAAAGCTGATCAGTGCGCGGGAAGAAAATATAAAATTCACAACAAAACAGCTGAAACATAATATCATACGGCATATGTAAAGTTTTGCCGCCACGCTATGAGGGCCACCGGTGTACCTCATCAATAACTTCACAAAATGGCAGAAAAAGACCGGATGTCGGCTATTTCTGTACTCGGGGGTCATTTCCGGTTGCATGGAACACAGAATTCGGAACAATGAATATTGAACTTTACCGTAGAAACAGCTGTGGCGCCAGCCTGAAAACTAGTGAGGGCCACCGGTGGCCCTCATGGCAGTCAACGTGTTAACAAAATTAAAGTAGTAACCCATTCACCAACACAATTATTATAATTTTAGTACGAGACGTGTTTTTAAAGTAAGTACCGTTTTTAAATTACCCCGACGCAGTGCTGCGGTCACCGTTTAGCGCATGCACGCTGTGTAGCCACATCTGTTGGGAATCCACAGACGCCACTACAAAACCATCCGATCTAGTCTACATCTGTTTGCGTGATTTTAAAATGACTTCACCTATTGTGAATCCCGCCGACTGTGAAGTGCGTGCTGTAATACGGTTTCTCTGAGCTCAAGGCTTCAAAGCAGTTGACATTCTTCGCCAAATCAGTTAGGTGTATGGTGAAAACATTATGAGTGATGGAATGGTTCGGAAATGGGTTCGGGCCTTTAAATATGGCCACACAAACATTCATGAAGAGGAACAAATTGGGCGACCTTCAGTCATTACCGATGATCTGATTCAAAAAGTGGACTGAAAATTGAAAGAGAACAGATGATTCACGATTTCGTCTTTACCTGAAACATTTCCTGCCGTTTCAAGAAATGTTCTTCACAAAATTGTGTCAGAACGTTTAAATTATTGGAAACTGTGTTCACGCTGGGTGCCAAAAATGTTGACTGATGAGCACGATGAGCACAATACCAAAAGATTGGGCAGTGGATTGAGTTTTCTCGAGCGATACAGTAACGAGGGGGATGATTTTTTTAAGCCATATTGTCACAGGCGATGAGAAACATGGATAGCCTACGTTACACCGGAATCGAAGCAGCAATCAAGGGAATGGCGGCATTCATCATCCCCTAGGAAAGTGAAATTCAAGCAAACAATTTCTGCTCAGAAAATCATGAGCACCTTTTGGGACAGAAAGGGTGTGTTGCTGTTCAATTTTTTTCAACGCATACGTTTTGTACACAAAAAATACAGACAAGCCATTGGGACATAGAGATTTTATTGTCAGCATTGTAAAAGACTTAGTGGCAGAAAGTAATGATCACCAAAACCAACCAGGGCCTGCTGTTGGACCAGGAGGTGATGTAGGGCATACATTAGCTCATCTTCCAGGGCGACAAGAGCATCTTTGCGCAGTATGTGGAAAATCAAAAAAGAGGGGTAGGAGTCATTACTGGTGTCTAAGGTGTAACTGTGGAGTGGAGTTCATCCTGCATGCTACCACAAGTTAGAACATTATTGGAGGAACATGAAGAGTAATAAAAGGGCTCGAAGCCCAACTGACAGTGACTAGGCTAACAGAAGTGTTGTACATAGTAACATTTATTATTTTTACATGTATATATTGTTCATGTAATTGCAGTGTTATATGTATTTTCATATGTATATATGTATTTATTTTCATTGACATTAATTTTTAAACAGATTGATCTTGTAAATGCAGCGTTGTTCTATGAGAAGAATAAAGATTTGTTGAGGCCTTTCATGGAGGATTTGGAGGAACTGTTCAAAAAAGAATGGATAGTTCCTCATGCCATTATTACTTATTATTTTGGTAAGTATAATGACTTTATTTTTTTAAAATTAATAATAAAGTAAATATCTTTCTTTTATGACATGTGACTATTTATTTATTTTTAATTTACTTCAGTTAATAAGGAAATTTCAATTGATATTTACTTAAATTATAAATGCATATTTCATTCATATGAATATGATAATGATTATGAAGCGTGTAAATTGATGGTAAAAATATAAAATAAATGGCTTAATAAATTATTAAATAGTATTGTTAGATTTAAGTATTAAGATGTCCAAAATCATTTATAAAACAATTTCAATTAGTTTTTTGGATTGCCTAAAAATTATTTAAAATTTTTTCAAATTTAAAACTTAATTATGAATATTTTAATTTTATTTTTATTTTATTTTTACATTATCATAATTTTAATGTAAAATTAATAATCATTTTATAAACATATAGTTAATTGTTATTATAAATAATCATATCATAATAAATGTAAATAAGATATTAAATTAAAAAAAAATTGTATAATTAATATTTTATTATTAAATTTTTAAAATAATAATTTTACAAATACATGTTTAAAATTATGTAATTCCATATTTAAATTGAACTAATATGAATAATTTAAAACAAAAATTTTATTAATAACATTTTTTAAATTACTACAACATAAAACATATTATATGTATCATACAATTAATTGTTAAAGTTTAAAATATAATTAATAATTATATTAATTTTTTAAAATTATTTACAATACAAATTATTACATGATGTTTGGTTTTTCAGTGAAAAATGACTTCGATGTCGCAAAAACTGTTGATAATGTGGAGGACATCATTGAGACATTTCCTATCGATTAGAGTAAAAATATTATTATTAACTCTCTATCTGGCAAAAGGCTCGTCAAGGGTCTTTTAAAAACGTCGTTTCGTTGGCAAAAGGCTCGTCACGAGCCTTTTAACAATGGTTTTTTAAGTTTAATATTTAAAGGGGTTATTTGAAGTTTATAATATACCATAGTACACAGAAAGATATGCTGAATCTAATAATGTGGCGTGATAATTTCTATAAACAATAATAACTGCGTAAAAAAATAAAGAAATTGTATAAATATCGCAGGAGCTAATAGCGAGCGCACCTCATACCAGTATAGGATCTGTCACACGGAGCTGGTTTTTTCACAGCTAGTAACAAGCTGCTAGAACCAGCAGAAAACCAGCATCGTGTGACAGATCCTCCAGCGGCTAGAAACACTCGCATGAGCTGGTACCTCCAGCCGCTGGAGTGTTTGAACAGTTTAATATTGCTAGCGCTTGGAGGGTGACTAGCAGGTCACGTGACCGCCCAGCTGTAGTTTCTAGCGCCATTCCAGCCCCGTCTGACTGGAGCCGTAGTGTCGTGCCAGTTCTCGCGTCGGCTTGAGTAAACAATCTCGTGGTGTGTGTTGATGACTGTTTAAAAGTGCGTGGTTTATGTATACACCTTTACAAAATGTCTGATTTGAAGTGGAATAGTGAACAAATTGTAAATTTCCTTGGAATTTACAAACAGTATACATGTTTGTGGGATGCTTCTTCTGAAGATTATTTAAAACGGGACAAGAGGCAAGCAGCTATGCAAACACTTGTCACTGATCTTGAAAAGGAAGGATATGGAAATATTGATGTTGGGAAATTGAAAGCAAAAATTAAATCTATAAAGGATTCATATAGATTTGAGTTAAACAAAGTAAAATTGTCTATGAAAAGTGGAGCAGGGACTGAAGATATATACAAACCTAAATTGGCTTGGTTTGCTGCAGCTGATTGCTTTTGGAAGAAAGTAGTTCTAGGAAGGGAGTCCACTTCAAATTTGGTAAGTACTTATACATTAAATCGCAATAAAAGTGTAAGTTTTTAGTATAACAAATTAAAACTTCACGTTGGAAAAATATATGTTTATACATTTTTATAATGTATCGTTGTAACGATTGCTAATCTCACCTATATAAATACGTAAATGTGTGTAGGTAAACATTAAAAGATTTTGTGATTACTACAACTTAATTGTTTTAATTGTATAAATTACAAGTCCAAAGTAGGTAAAAAATAATAGTGTTTATGTTTTGACAATTTTCAGTTATGGCTAGTACATTTCATTTATTGACTTCCACTCTTCTTACTTCTATGATGGCTGATGGCTGAGTTAAGGTCCTCGGTGTCAACACATCTAGATGGAATGTATCTGCCAGATCTTGCTGATATCTGCCAATTGTGGAGGGCACAAGCAGCTTTAACAACTAGTTCCACAGTATTTACTGATAAATGGATTGCTCGAGTAAACACGCGAAACCTGGCAACTAATATACCAAAGGCATTTTCAGATACACGACGAGCTCTTGAAAGTCTGTAATTAAAAACTCTCTCTTCCAGAGTAAGTTTTCTGTGGCTGTAAGGTGTAAGAAGGTTGTTTCTCAGGGGGAAAGCATCATCCCCAACACAAAGTCCGTTTATAGGCTAATCTAGGAGGTTGTTTTCAATTACAGTGTTTAACTGAGAACACTTGAAAATAGTCCTGTCATTGGCTCTCCCATCACTACTAACATCAATGAATGTGAACCCGTACTCAGCGTCAACCATGGTAAATAGAACAATGCTGTAGAATCCTTTGTAATTGAAGTACATGGAAGTTGAGTTACACGGTCGTACAATTCTAATGTGTTTACCGTCCAGTGCTCCACAGCAGTTGGGAAAGTTCCACATCAGTTCAAAACCCTTCTGAATGCTTTTCCAGTCTTCTGCAGTTGTTGGCACCTAAAAAAATTACATTATAAAAAACTGACTGTTGATATGTGAACAGGGTGTCCCATAGGAGTCCCCCCACCATCTCAAATAAAATTAATGAAAATATAAAGATTTCCTCATGGTAATTTTAATATGAGTAAAGAAATTTGTTTTTGGTGCGTTCAAGGTTGCACCATTCTTCTTTAATCCAGACTAAAAATAAGGAGCTCTCGGTAGGGGTTGTATTAAATTTTTTTAAGTAACCCTCTCAAACCCCTGTTTTGGGCAAGGGACACAACTTTTGTGTACACCACAACCAACATTATTTAGCAAAATAAACATTCCGAAAAGGAAGCTTTATTATTTTTAGTTTTATAAAAGTTAAGAAGGGGGGGAGGTGTCTCCTGGGGCACCAAGTATATTAATTTTGTGTAAATCTTGTTGCATTCTTTTTTATTTTACAGGATGAGCCCTTGATACCTAAAACATTGCAAGAAAAAGATGTAAGCCCAGAACCGTGCGGCAGTGGCAGTGTGAGAATGGCTTCAACTCTGCAAAAAGAGCTAAACTCACACTCTACATCAAAAATGCGTCCGCAACGAAGGCAGACATCGCCAACCAAGAACAAGTTCAAGAAAACAATGCAGCCCACCAGATTTGAAGCAAATATAAATAAACTTGAAAAAATTGCCACTTTGGCTACTACGGATCCAGACGACGAATACGAAAAGTATGGTAGGCACATAGCTGCTCAACTTGTGCGATGCCACTACGCAGCTTCATTCTTCTACAGCGAGATTAATAACCTCATTTCCACCGAAAGACTACATTTAATTGACTCTGGATCTCCCTCATACAACTTCACAACAGAAATCCAACGCCCGAATAGTGGTAGTACCCATTCATCGATGTCTTTCGAACCAATGGAAACAAACATAAATACAGACACTCAGTTTCAACTAAGTGACGAATGCGGTGACTTATTGAACAAAGCACTAATAGGTATCTGTTCTCCAACTTCAAATGATTCAATGTAAATGTAAACTTTTTTATTCTGTGTGAATGTCTTCCAATTTTTTTTTTTTCTTTAAGTACTTTGTTATGTTCTTGAAATTATCTGACATGAACTTAGAACAAGAACTAAGTATATATTGTAACTTTTCTCACTATATGTAATTTCTTTAATAAAGTAATTTGACGTCTTATCAAAACCACTATCAGAACAAAAGGACTTACATGTTTCCTCCTTCTCTTTATATAAATGCATTACAATATATTAGCCTTTTGGTATATCCATTAACAGTTATACAAATTTATAAATGAAATAATTTACTAATTAAAATAGGTTACATACCTTTCTGTCATCAATCCTAAAACATTTATTCCAGATTACTAGTTTCGGGACTGCTGTCCCATTATCAAATCTGACGTCAAAAGTTAAAAGTTAAACACACGCACATTTAACTTTTAACGTCAGATTTGATAATGGGTCAGCAGTCCCGAAACTAGTAATCTGGAATAAATGTTTTAGGATTGATAACAGAAAGGTATGTAACCTATTTTAATTAGTCAAGTTTCAATCCTGGAGGCAAATATGAATGAAATAATTAAATCAATATTACCTTGATGAATTGCTGTAAGACATTATAAATTGCATCCAAGACTTCAGGGAGGAAAGTTGATATTGTGTTGTGAGGCACTCGAAAGAGGTATTGTAATGACTTTAAACTGTCACCAGTTGCCAAAAATCTTAGAGTAATTTCGAGTTTAGTTTTACAAGGTATTGCTTGCCTCATGTTGGTGTCCTTTTTCTGTATCAATGGTGTTACCATTTCAAGGAGCTCGTTAAATTTTAATACTGACAATCTCAGCATATTCAGATATGAATTTGGGTCTTCTGATGCTAGCTCACAAATAAGACGTGATGATGCTCCCAACAAGTCCCTTCTTTCGATCCATTGCCTCACCCATCTCCTCCTTTTCCTTCTTAAATACGATAAACATGCTTCGTGTACTACAATTCTGATTGTATGTAACAAAACATCACGTCTAATGCCAACAGACGACATATTTTTGTCTAACTACACACACACACACACACCACACCACCACACACCAGACTGAGCTGGTTCCCCAGCTCCGTCTGACAGGACTTCTAGCACGCTGGAGAAAAAGTAACTAGCGCCGCTGGATCTCACAGCGAGAACTAGCTGCTACAACAAGCACCGTGTGACAGGGCCTTATCTCATATAGTAATGCTTTTTCTCGCATTAGTTTCAAACGTGATATTTTGTTTCTAAGTGTTTCGGTTGGTACCACTGTTTAGAGCGTTTCTTTCTCTACAAGACACAATGGTTTACAAATCAACTTGAGCAAATAGTAGCCATTTTGTGTTTCTGTTTGTATTGCTGTTTTAGTGGTTTTCTATACTGGCAAAAGGCTCGTGAAAAGTGCCTTTTACATATATTTGTTTTATTTAATTATTTGATTGTATATATTTCTCAAATTTTATATTGTGAATGTGTGATAAATTTTCAGTGTAATGGTATATTACAAGTGATTATTGTTTGTGTAGCTATACTAATTTGAGATAGTTGAAGTTGAGTGATTTGGAGTTGTGAACAGTGTAAATAGCAGTGAACAGGTATGAGAGATTTACTCTTAGCTGACGAGTATTTATCAGATACTGACAGTAATATTGAGGATGATAATTTTGAAAGTGAAATTGCTGAACCTAGTAGGCCAAGGTCTGAGGGTGATAGATCTATATATTTGGTGTCAGGCCTAGTTATCCCACCCCTACAACTGTCTTAGGCCACAGATATTGAAGAGCAGTCAGATGTGGAAGATATAGTCAGTGATGAGGATGGTGGCCTATTTGGTGACAATGAAGAGGGTGAGGAAGAGCCATCGGATGTTGAGGATGATTCTCGTTCCCTGACAGATTTTCAAGTGGCAGCGGGGATGACTACCTACCGGCCAATGAAGAATCATCAGACACAGATGAGCATGCTACTCCTTTGAGACGGCGTAAGAAGAGAAGGCGTCGCAGCCATCAAACTACACCGAACCAAGAACCTGAAGACCTGCAGCGACATGAATCTTCCTTTCAACAAACAACAGCTTCTCCAACCCCACCTGAGGACCCACAGCCTCCTGGATCTCCATCAAGCCAACGGCAGGCTTCTCCACTTCCACAAGCTTTTGTGATGCAGTCACCGGAGGCCCCAGCGACTCCACCACAGCATCCTGCATCTTCTACGCTTCCGGGACCTTCAGGGACAGGTGACAATTTGTGGGTAAGGTTGTATCCTCCTGAGAGGCCTATCAATATTTCTAGTAAATTCAAGGTGAGGAACCCAGGGCCGAGACACACCAAGGATGTTCGAAGCCTTTAGATTTTTTCTTTTTTTTATGAACCATGCAGTTTGGAACCTGATGGTTCAGGAAACAAACGCATTTGCTCATAAAACGGTCGGCTCAATCACAGCGGCGGGACGTCTGGCCCAGAAATCTGGTTTGCGGGGTTGGGTTGATGTAACTGTTTTTGAGATGAAGAAGTTTTGGGCTATCCTCATAAATATGGGACTTTCAAAAAGAAAAAAAAACACAGAATAATATTGGTCCACCCAGCCCAATTTGATAATGCCTTTCTTTTCTAAAGTCATGCCACTAAGACGGTTTCAGCAGATTTTGAGTATGTTTCATTTGTCGTCTCGAACATCTCCACCTAGGGGCCAGCCTGGGTGAAGATAAGATAGTTCATTGACCACTTGAACCATGCTTTATGCAAACACTTTGCACCAAACCAGGAGATCTGCATCGATGAAAGCATTATCGGGATGAAGAACCGATGTGCTTTCATCCAGTATATGGCCAATAAACGCCACTCCAGGTTTGGAATAAAGAAGTTTGAGATCTGCGATTCGGCAACCAGTTATGTTTGGCATTCGGCGTTATATTCTGGACGAGACTTCCTAGCTGATGGGACTGACCCATTCAATCAGAAGGTCGTTCATGATCTAATGTCGAAGACACGACTATACAGGAAATATCACCACTTGTTTACTGACAATTTTTACACAAAAATTCCTTTGGCGAAACACTTATTGGTTCGCAAAACCTATTTGACAGGTTCAATAAGGCAAACTAGTAAACATATTTCCACGTCGGTAAAGCAGGCTGCAATAGTTGTTGGGTAGTCTTTGTATTTTAGAAAAGGCAAGGTGCTAATTGTAAAATACAAAGAACGTGCAACTAGAAAACTTGTTTTATTGATTTCTACGGCTTGTCATGCTGAAGATAAGCGTGTGACCAGTCGTAGTGGAAATGAAAGAACTAAACCAGTGGTGATAGCCTCTTACAATCAACATATGGGCGGTGTTGATTGTAAGGATAAGAGTGTATACCATCTAACATGTACTCGCCAAACCAAAAAGTATTGGAAAAAGATTATTTACAATTTTGTAGACATGGCATTGCTGAATGCCTATATCCTGTATAGATATCACCCTATCAGGTCTATGAGCAGATCAGAATTCCTGAACAATATTGTAAACAATCTTGTTTTAGATACACTTGGGGATGGTGATGCACCGGCCCCTCAGGATGATCTTCCACGCCCTCCTTTAGAACACCGACTGGAACACTTGCCTAGCAATAACCGACGTAATTGTGCCGTGTGCAAAAAAGGTCATTGTATTGGTGTAGTTTGTGTAATGTGGGTGTCCACCAAAAATGTTTTCCACAAATGGAACATTTTTATCGATCAGAAGCAAGAGGAGGTGGCAAACGACCGCGAGAAGAAGAGTATGATTAGTTAGTTAGTGTGGGTTAGTGAACATTATCAAGTTAAAATTTATAATTTCTGTAAAATTAATTTTTTATGTTATTTGTCATATTTTCTTGTTATAATAAATAGTCTACATGATTTTTGATAAAAAATGTGTTTATTTTCTCCTATATAATAAGTTTATCATAAAGTTCATACATAGCCAGAAATTGGTAAAAAAGTTCATGAATAGCAAAAAAAATTTTTAATTTGCTAATAAAATTTTTTAGTTTTTCCTGAGTTATGTACCGGGTCGTTTGACCGGTACATTTTGGTTACTTTCGTCGAGGTCTGCCGGGCTGCCTGAGACCGCTCGTGCCCGGCGATTTGCTTACTTTGGTGGCCGTTGGCTCGGACTCGTTCGTTCCTTGTTCCAGCTCTGGTATGTCAGGTTGGCCGTCATTTGACTTGTTCTCCACCTCGAGTAAAAACATGTCCGGCTAGAGACTCCTTAAACGTAAGTGTTCATTTTGTAATTTCTAATATCTAATCACCCTTTTGGTGAAAATACTTTGTTTAAATAATAATATTCTGGTTTATTTGTCATTTTCAGGGCATTGTTAAATTGGTATTCTTTGTCTAGATATTTGTTAACCTAGGTTCGAGTCACGTGCTCAATGTTACCATTTTACCATTAATGGCTTTTTTATATCTTGTTTTATACTCAATTGTAGTTCTGTATAATGGTTATTGAGCCTTTTCAGTTGGAGTTAACGATTTACTATTCTTTAGTTTGTTCTTTGACAATAACCTAGCCTATCTGTTTAGTTTAATTTTCATTTTATAAACTATTGCTTCTAAATCAATAGCCTAGTTTTCCGTTTGTCATTTTTAGTTCCATATATGTAATTCTTTGGAAATTTGTTAAGTTGTAATTTGGTTTAAGTCTTTTTTCAACATAATTTTTTGTAGCCTAAAATTAATCTTTCACTGTCTGGTTTGCTCCACTCATGTTCTTGTCTGTCTCTTCATGTTCAGTTTTGCAAAATCATTCACCCTTATATTTATTAGTTGTTATGTGTAGTATTTTTGGGTTTTGGGCTGTACTGTTTTTAATGTGCTGTGGTTTGGCCTTGCAGTCCAGGGTCCTTGAGTGGGACGTTCTCCCTCAGCCTGCCGTCCGGGGATGGTCGACCATCTACACTGCCAGCCTGGCCTGAGGACCATGTATAGAGGCCATTTACGATCCTGCGGCCCCACCTACATCCTTGGGTAGGAGTCTTCTGTTTTCCCGGCGGCTGAGCTGGGGGTTGATAATAAGTGAAATATAAAAAAAAAGAAGAAAAAAAATGTTGCGGAACTATTTAATGTGGCCTAGGTCTTAAACTTGAACAGTGATTCTATGAAACAGCCATGGGGACATTGATATAGATATTTCAAATTTAAGAAAAAAGAAAAGAAAAAAAACTTATGTTAATATTTATTGTTATTTATTTAGTTAGTTTTATTTGTTGTTATATTTTTTAGAGTTTATATTTCTTAGGTCCCTATGGTTAAGTTATGTTATTTATTTATATGTTAGGCCTAGTGATTGTTATTTATATTTTTTTGTTAATTGTATTCTGGATGTCTTGAAGTGACTTTTTACTAGAACGGTACAGGTTTTTTTTTTTTTTGAATTGTTTAATTTTTAAACTTTCACCAAAAGAGGATTATTGTACTTTTACTTAACTTCCTATTCGGAGCTGCCCAGGGATTCCGGCTTACTCCCTGGCCTCGGTGGAATTATGGGATGTGGGCTAAATTGCCGGGATTATTGGGTGTAGTCAAAACTTTTCTAAATTTTTCACTTAAGTTGTTAATAAATTTGTCTTACGTTTTGGGTGTCTCAGGCTTTGCTGCAGATAGGCCATGTAGCTGTAATTGTTAATTTTGGTATTTGTAGCGTTCGTTGTTTTTGTAGCTTTTGTCATTATCTTGTTAATTTTAGTGTTTCTTGTTATTTATTTAAGTGCAATCGATATTGTGGCCTTCTGCCTGCCAGTTTTGCATTTTTGACTTGGAAATAAATTGGTTTTGCTCAGCTGCCGAGTTTTATTTCGACCCTCCAACTGCCGCCCATGATCCCATCGCTTGACTGATTTTGAGCCATCCCCACAGTTGGCACGCTTTCCAGTTTTGGTGGGGGGGGGGGATGGGTCTCAGTTAGCCTATATTTATAAAGGACTAATTTTTCAAAACTCGTATATAATAAAAGCCATGTAAAAAATTTTTTAGTTACATTTTTACGAGGTAAATATGAAATTTTACTTCTGGTTTCAGTGGTTTGTTTTTTATTACACGTAATAAAACCAAAATGAGCTAAATCTAAAAAAGATAAAGGATTTAGTTTCAAAGTACAACTATTTAGCAACAAAATAATATATATTTTGTGTAACTTTTATTATGTTTCGGTTGATTTATAAAAATTTTGTTTTAGTCATACATTTTTTGGCAAATTTGTAAAATTTTACTTTTTTTACAAATTTGTATTGAAAAATCATAATTTATTTATTTTTTTATTTTTGTCCTTGTAGAAAATGAAATCTGCAAGAAACCGTACATAAATGACTTTTACATACTACTTTTTCTTTTGGTAGTTATAGAGGGTGGAACTTGAAAATTTGACTAAACGTTTAGAGTTGTTTTTCACTTCTACTCATGATAAAGCCTAATAAACTTTTATCAAAAAAATTTACCATTTGCTAATAAAAAAAGAGCAATATTTTACCAACACATTGATATATAACATGATATATATATATAAAGTCTTGCTTCTATTTTATATGAATTTCATTTTTTGGCAAATTTGTAAAATTTTACTTTTTTTACAAATTTGTATTGAAAAATCATAATTTATTTATTTTTTTATTTTTGTCCTTGTAGAAAATGAAATCTGCAAGAAACCGTACATAAATGACTTTTACATACTACTTTTTCTTTTGGTAGTTATAGAGGGTGGAACTTGAAAATTTGACTAAACGTTAGAGTTGTTTTTCACTTCTACTCATGATAAAGCCTAATAAACTTTTATCAAAAAAATTTACCATTTGCTAATAAAAAAAAGAGCAATATTTTACCAACACATTGATATATAACATGATATATATATATATATATATATATATATATAAAGTCTTCTTCTATTTTATATGAATTTATAAAAAATATTCTGCAAATCAGTGAAAAAGTGCACGCCAGTATAGAAATTTCTGACCGCCAGATCTATGGTTAAATAATACACTGTGTATTTATTGATAATTTATTAGGAACACATTTTTGTTTAAACTAATTATTCAGTTTCACTGAATTTTAATTAATTTGTATGTAATATTAAAAATGCTTACTTTCGTTAAATAATTATATATAAAAAAATCATTTATTTACCAATATAAATTGACATTTTTTTATTATTACGATTGTTAATGTTTATTTATGTTTTATTATTAATTTAATTAATAGTTAAAAAATTTAATTATTTAGAAATTAAATTTTAAAAAGCATTATAATTTACTTTATTATTTTTAATGAAACATATAATACAATCTTTAAAAGTATGTGACATTTAAAATAATTAACAATTTAAATATTTTTCTAATATGCTAATATATTAATCAATTAAAAATGGAATACAATGCATTTTAATATAATAAATACTAAAAATTGTAATGTTAAACCACATTACAGTACACTCTTGATACTCCGACATTTACTAGTCCGACACGTTTGGTAGTCCGACGCCACATCAGATGACGTACTGTACACTTAATACTGTATGTAATAAACCTTACTGTGTTACTGTACAAATGTTGTATAATTTCTTTGCTTACATTTATTCAATTGTGTTGTCAGCCTCATTTTATCACGGCTGATAGCGCGGAAATTCTAAGAAGGGTGTACGTAGTGCATTCAGTTTATCTTAGAAATCATAATTCTCGTGAATTACAATGGACATTTGGTAATCCGACGTTTTTATTAATCCGACACACCGTCGGTCCCTTAACTGTCGGATTATCAAGATTCAACTGTACTTATATATCTTTTAAAACATTACATAATGCAATATTTTCATTTTTATATATTTACAAATAGTTTTTTTAGTTAGCATAATACGTGTTGGTACATATACAGTACAAGTAAACGTCACACAACACAAATTTATTACAATATAAGCACAAAATGCACAAATATATTACAATACAAGTACTAAATGTACAAATATTATGGTGATCGATTTCGGTGAACCACACTCACCTTCCATATGTAAAAAATAAATAAAACTGATTTATTACAAAAATAAATATTTTTGAATAAAACAAATGTTAGTGTTTATATTCAATTGAATTTTTTCCTTTGATACTATTTAAATAAATGTAGTATAATATTGATAAATTATATTTCAACAATTGTTATATTAAATATAATGTATTTATAATATTATCATTGAATTTATTTTAGTATATACATTGCATTTTTATTTATTCTCAATTTTTCAGAGAGACGGAGGAATTCACTGGAAAAATTATTTAGTAAGTAAATTATATTATATTTAATTTTTAATTTGTTATTAATAAACAATTTATAATTGATAAAGTTTTTGTAAATTATTTTTTTTATATTAAATTTTAATACATTTTTAATTTTAATCATTATTAATGGATTGACTTATATTAAGTTTTTTAGAATTCATTTTTATAATATTATTTACATTTATAATAATTATTATTGAAATAAAAATAAACAAATATTATCTACTAATTAATTATAAAACTCAATATTTAAAAAAAGAGTCCAATATTATTATTTTAATATTTAATAACAATAGAAACACAGTATAGTTTTTAAAGTATATTGTTTACTTTTTCAATTTATTTTATAAAATATAAAATCAATATTTTGTTATTAATCTAAATAATTTAAATTTGTTATATATAAGATAGAATCTTATAATAATTTTTTTATTTCTTATATAAATAATAAGTAAATAATTATTATTGATAATAAATAACATAGTTACCAATAATAAATGAAAAAAATAATATTTTTTAAAGAATTTAGTTAAAAATATTACATTTATTAATTTAATTCATTGATAATGTAATCAAACAAGATGGACCTCATGAACGATGCGGCAATATGGGAGCTCGAATCTTCAGATTGGAAATTGTATGAAGAGTGTCTTCACGAACTCCTAATGAAAAACAAAGGAGTTCCCCACACATTGGTGTCCTATTATTTTCGTAACTATAAATAATAATATTTAAATTTTTTTTATATTTTATTATTAATCTATTTTATATTAATTAATAATTTTTTTAATTAATAACGATTGTAAAATAATAAATTAATATGATTAATTTTATATTTATTTCTCAAAAAATATAATATTTTTTTATTGATTAATAAAAAAGATTCTAAGCAACATGAAATAAAACTTATTTTGATTTTGGTCGTACCAATTTATGAATTTTGCATAATTATGATTAAATAAATTATATAAATGAAATTAAATAAACTGTTTAGAATATAGTAATAAAATTTTGTTTTTGCATACGAATAAAATCTTAAATATTTTTCTTAAATATAAAAATGTAAGATATAATTATTTATGATTGTATTAAAATTTATTTCATGTTACTATATTATTGTTTCATAATAAAAATAAAATTGTAATAAATATATATTAGTTTTTATTAAAAATGAGACTATTATATAATTATATTTTCAATATAACAATAAAAGAAAATAAACTAAATATTTATTATTCATATATACATATTTTGAATGAAATATTATTATTCCAATTAAAATAAATTGAAATAAACATAACTTTATTTTTAATGATTATTTTATAATATTTATTACTATCTTTATATTTAAAAATAAATAGACAGTATATTTATTATTAATTATTAGTAACCTAGTCTTATATATTTATATTTGTATTGCATTTTTTTATTCATAATTTCATAAATAACAATTAAAGTAATATTTATAATTTACATAGAAAAATCTTTTTTTACTTTCGTTATTTGATTTTCTTTTATATTTACAATCAATACAATATAATCTAATTAATATAAACCTGCTTCATATTATGTAATATTAACTTCAATTATTTATTGATTATAACCCTTTATAGGTCAGTGGTTAGTTAACTAACCACCTCAAAAGTGCTCTGTGTGGGCAACACTTAAAACAGGGAGGGATTTTCCCGTAACGGTCGGTGGTTAATAAACTAACCACTTAACATACAGTTCAAAATAGCATGCCTAAACTAAATTCAACCTTATTCACTACAACAACAACTCCAGCCAATAGGAAGCGTGGGAATTTTCGTACTGCTCTGATATCCACGTGAGCTCTTCCAGACGTCTGTCGTGGGAAAAGTGGTTAGTTGAGTGATCACTGCCCGTCTAGCACATTGTCAAGCGACTTTTCCTGTCCGATCATCAAATGTAATTACTTATTGTGAAAAAGGTAAGTTATTTTTCACTTATCGTATTTTTTGCATATACTACAAGAGTTTATTTATCTATTGTACTTTAACTAAGTGACGTAATTCATTTAGTTTATCCGCAGTAAAATGTTAAAATGGTTCATTATTCACATACATCAAAATTAGCATAATTTAAAAAAAATATAAAATACTTTTTTAAGGGATCCGATTTATTGTAATATCAACAATAGTTATTGCCAATTTATCATAAAACGGATAAGGCATCTAAAATCTTCCAGAAAAGATGTTATTAACAATTTTATATTGTGTGACATATTTTTCGTACACGGCAGTTATTCTGTAGGCTAATTTATTGTTTTGTATTATAATGTAATGCATATATTCATATGCCATGAAGATATTCAACACATATAACTATCTATATTATTATAATAACATCTAATAATGTCTTTCTCTCTATCTGTCTGTTACTCAATCACGCAAAAATTACTAATAATGAATTTGAGTATAAATTCTAATTTTTTTTATAGAATGGGTGGCGAAAATCTTCAAAGAAGCGAAATCGACCGCTTCCTCTTCGATGTGACAGAGAGTATGGCAAATGATTCAGAATATGGAGGAGACAGTGACGCTGACGATAGTAAGCTGTCAGTAAACCACAGTAGTTATACAAGGGATTCTGCTTTGGTAAGCCCAGTAACTCACTTTTTTTCCAATAATTCATCTTCTCGTCAACAAGATGCACACAGCAGGAGCCCTTTACCATCAACATCAAATCAAGGTCAAGGACTGTCCCAACGTAAAATGGATTTCATTTTTGATAGTGATAATAGCCAAGATAATCCGACTTATATACCCTCCCCACAGCAAAACATACAAGAAGATGTATTTGAGCAGCTAGAGAAGGACTTGTATATTTCCTCTTCAGATTCTGAATATGATGATCCTACTTTGAACCAATCAAGTTTTATGTTTGATAAGACCCCATCAAATCCTACAATATATGATTCATTTGTATTTAATCAATCAATAGGGCCCAAAGTTCCTGTAAATATTGGTTCTCCATTAAGTATTTTTCAATTTTTTATTGGAAATTTTTTGGATACAATATTGTTTCAATAAAATCTGTATGCTAATCAAAAAAATGTTGATTTAAAACTTGATAAGGATGAACTCTTAGCATTTTTTGGAATTTTAATAGTCATGCGATTCCATTCCTTACCAACCATACGACTATACTGGTCTACTGATCCGATGTTTCATGTAGAGGCTATATCTAAAGTTATGTCATTAAAAAGATTCTTGAAGATACTAAGATATTTACATGTAAATGACAATACAAAGGCAATCCAAAGAGGACAGCCAGGATTTGACAAGCTTTTCAAAATAAGGCCTTTCATTAATCACTTAAAAAATACATTTAGTGAGGGGTTTTCCCCAAGCCGTTTTCTCAGCATAGACGAAAGTATGATTGGATTCAAGGGTAGAAGTAGCTTAAAACAGTACCTACCATTGAAACCAATAAAACGAGGATTTAAAGTTTGGGCAATATGTTGTGCTGTCACTGGCTATTTGGTTTGCCTTGATGTTTATGAGGGTAAAAACAATGTACCTTTTAATCGTGAAAAGGATGACACTTTAGGTTCTAGTGTTGTGTTGCAGTTATGTAAGGCTTTTGAGACATTAGGATATTGTATTTTTTTTTGACAGATTCTTTACTACTATACCTTTAATAAAAGAACTTCTGAATAAAGGGCTTTCTGGTTGTGGTACTATTGAAAGAAACAGAAAATATTTGCCTAATGATCTACTGAAATCAGATAAAAACATGAAAATTGGAGATTCTGATTCTGTTAGTTGTGGGGACTTATCTATTTCAAAATGGAAGGACAGGGGGAAAACATCAGTTATGGTAGTTTCTAGTATGCACTATACTTCTGTAGAGGCAGAGGTTCAAAGGAAAAATAAAACTGGGAAAAAGGTTACTATTAAATGTCCAAAGTCTATAGCAGACTACAACAAATATATGGGGGGTGTGGATCGTTTCGATCAACTTCTTTCCACATACTCAATTTTTCAAAAGTCAAAGCGTTGGTGGGTGAACATTTTTTATTATTTACTTGATACTGTATTTGTTAATTCTTTTGTTATGTATAATTATGTTCAAACAAATGCCACGACCATAAGTGACAAAAAACTATCGCATTTAATGTTCAGGAAACTGTTAGCTGAAGAATTGATGAGTCCATGGTTGAACCGACCAAAAAAAGCAATAAATATGACCATACAAGGGAAAAAAAGTTCAGGTAGGCTTGTAAATGTAAAAATTGATGATGTTGGAGAACATTTACCGGTCAAATGCACCATAAGACGATGTGCAAGGTGTAGTACTAAAACCAAAGTAAAACGCTCTACAACGGCTTGCAAAAAATGCAGTCGCACTATGTAAAGAGTGTTTTGCTCCATTCCATGGAAAATAATGCAGTTTACATGGTGTATTATTTAAAAACTTATTAGTATACCTATATTGTTTCGTATTTTTATTTTTATGACTAGTAATAATCTTAATATAATGTTGTATCCACTTATTGTGGTTTGATTTACTTTGATATTTTCACTAACATAAGCCTATGATTTTCTTGCTTTGAATAGCTAATTTTACTAACATAATTGCAATATTTTCAATGCAATACTTGTAATATGTTTATATTTTTACTATTAAACTGAAACGTTACGATATTACTGTCCAATTAATTATTTTTATTGACCCTAAGTAAGTGGTCAATATATTAACCACTGCCCATCAATGAACATTAATTGATCTAGACGCTCGGTGGTAAGTTTATTGACCACCACTTATCAGCTGATATGATAATGATAAAAATTATTTGAATACATAATTTACATCAGCGTAAAATATAGAATTAAGATTTTATTTCAAAAATTGTGTGCGTAGAAAAAAATGTGTTGCTCACACAGAGCACTTTTGGGGTGGTCAGTTATTTAACCTCTAAACTACTGTAAACGAGTTAAGTCGTGCACCGCCGTCTGTCCCGCTGTGCTACGCACGACTGAAGTCGTTCCGCCGAACGCGCTCAGTGTGCTGTACACGTATCAAGTCGGTATTGATTATTTCTCCACTTCAACATGCCCACGACATCTATGGATACATTGTTGAACTACTAGCAAGCTCTTTACTAAACAGAGAATAGTAGTTCATTATGTTGTATACAGCTGACTGTTGGCGCTGGCAACTGACAGTGGCTGTTTAGTGTTTTGTAATGGCGTCTACATCACGCGATTCGCGTCTTGTTACGGAGTCGGAAATTGATAATTTACTGTGTGTTGACGATGATTTTAGTGATTTACATTCTGATGATGATTATAATGATCCAGTTTATGATGTAAGCCAAGAGAGTGAAGTTGAAGAAGATGTTTTTGAACCTCCACCACCGAAACAAAAATGTAAACAAGCAACAGGTAGGCCTAAAACTAAGAAAAATGAACGAGTGCTTTATAATTGGAGTAATGAACCTTTCAAACCTCATATTTTTAATTTAGATAGCTTGAATAGTGGAGTAAAACAAATCGGCATTGACGAAAACTGTACTGAGTTAGATTGTTTTGAAAAGATGTTGCCAGAAAATCTGATTGATATGGTTGTCACTGAAACCAATCGTTTTTATGAATTCACAGTTTCCAACAGTGAATTGAAAGAAAAATCTAGGCTAAAGAATTGGACACCTGTTGATAAAAAAGAACTCTATGTGTTTTTAGCTTTATCTATGCTAATGGTTAGAAATAAAAAAATTGCATCGCATGAATACTGGTCTAATGATTGTTTACTAAAAAGCCATGCAATCCCAGACATAATGTCAAGAGACCGCTATGTAACGTTCACACTCCCATAATATACAATTTATATATTTTATTTTATAATTTGTATTAGTATTTTAGTTCTTATAATTGAATATTTTTATATAATATAACTCAGATATAAAGTTAGAGCTGTAGTGGTCATGAAGTAGGTCAGAGAATGCTGAGGCAGCAGCGTCAGCATTCCTGGAGTGATGGTCAAGGAAGGTGGGCAGTTGAGGCTAGGCTGAGGTATGTGTTGGGTGAATAGAGAAGTGTTCTAACAGTGCGGGAGTACTTGCTATGTAATATGTTTTGTTGTAATTGGCTTTTAAGTTGTTTGAGTTAAATGGTTCATGATGAGTGTTGTTGTTTAGTAATATTGAATTATTTGGATTCATTAATAAAACAGTGAATTAGTAATGAAGAGTTACGTTTTATTCAATCCAAGGTCCCGGTGCCTTAATCACCGTGGTGGTGGCAGCGGACTATCGTAATTAATATATATAATTTAATAATCAAAAGATCGGCCGCGTTATAAAGTGGTGACTGAGCGGTGGGATTATTTCGAACCTTGAAGTGTCGTTTATCTAAACGATAATCCTTTACGTCTACCGTACTGAAAGTATGACACATGTGCTAGTGATTGATTGATTTGATTAACTCTATTAAAGTTCTAAAATTTCTATTATCAGTTATGGAAATCTGTGGTGACAATAATATGTCTGTGAGAACAGTGCATTTAATAAGTTTTATTTAATCATTTAATGAATAACAAAGACTTGGCCGCCATATTGGACCACGTCGACATTGACGACGAACAGAAGAGGAAGCGACGCCATCTTCAATTTCATCCAAGGTGTCCTATGGAGCAGTGACTAAGGAACAGTTACTACAGGAGCTGGAGCAGTGACAACCGTTACGCACTTGGAACACACACGGCCATCATAATCATGGCACTGTTTACATTTCGGACTTGTCTATTTGGTGAGAGTCTTTTCACAATTGCTATATAAAGTATTCAAGTACACAGATCTAAGAAACATTGGCGTTAGGGTGTTGATAATATTTATGCATAATAATAACTTAATTAATGTTGTAAATAGTTGTAATATTTGAGCGTGTTTAAGAGCTTTGGGCAATAGGTGTGGCGTCATTGATGGTAGACTTTAACTGTCTGATCTAATTTAACTTATTAATTTACTTAAATACAAGAAGGAATAAAGAATATTTTGATTTTTTCTTACTATTTTGAAAAAAAAAATAAAAATACAAGTGTGCATTTTGTCTACCACTTTGTTAGGTCAAGCACTTCCAGGGCAATTGATACACTATATTGTGTAGTTTTAAGATAGTTTAATTGTTGCATAGCCATTATTAAGTTACAGTACATTTTTCAATTTATAGGGTATGCCAATGTTTCAGTATTTCAGTATTTTATGAAATCGTTTGATCCTTTGAATTTATTGAAGTTAGTGTGTGTACATATGAATATTGATTCTCTCTCTCTCTCTCTCTCTCTCTCTCTCTCTCTCTATATATATATATATATATATATATATATATATATATATATATATATATATATATATATATATATATATATATATATTGGTTGATCTTACTCATTTGTTGATAAAGTTTATCTGTCATTGATGATATTGAGGAAATTATGATAATAAGTCCATGAGAAAAAAAAGGAAATAAATACTCTTAAGTGATAGATCCCATGATATCCATTTATATAATATAGGTAGTTAACTTATAAGGATTAATAGGGTTTTATATTACAGTAGGGTTATTATAGGTGTTCTGGTTATTCTATTTGTTGATTATATTTCTTTTATTATTTTATGGTGTTATTGACATAATATTTTACATAGTTAGTGCTGAGAAGTAACATTACTATATACTAAATAGAGTCTTATGTGGGGACATTGAACAATTATCTCATTGTTGAGGATAGCTTGTGATTTTGTTAACTTATGGCTGTTAACAAACGTCCTACTTCAAAGATGGCAGGAATTAGGATTGATGGTAATGAAGTTGAACTTCAAGATGCCTTTGACGCATTGTCGACTAAGGTAAAAAATTTACAAGAAACTTTAGATGAAACGGTAGCTCAAGGAACTTTAAATAAAACGGATCTGATGACTAGTGGCATGGACATGACACTTGCCAACCCGCAACTGAATACACAACGACCATACTTTGATTTAGTCTCAAGTATACCAACTTATGATGGGGAGCGAGCAGACATGGTCGTGCCTTTTTTTGAACACATTGACGGTGTAGGAGAACTTAGTGGATGGACAGACGCACAGAAGCTCCAGGTAATCAAGCTAAAACTTACTGGAGGAGAGTTGCAATTTGCAAAATATGACGAAAAGTGTAAGAACGCTATCACACCTAACGAAATAAGAGCAGCGTTAGTAGAAAGATTTGGTGACAGTCTCCCAGACCATTATTACTTCGAACAACTTGCAAGTATTAGGCAATCTAAATGTGAAACTGTAGAACAGTTTGCAGACAGAGTGAAACGGATTTGTGATAAAACCGCTAGAACTACCAGCAATGAGGAAGTCAATAAGATACTAAGGGAGAAAGCAGACAGATGTGCGATGGAGGCATTTACACGAGGACTTTATGGTGAAATAGGGCGTCAGACAAGGATTAAGTTTCCTAAAACATATCGAGAAGCAGTAAGCATTGCTGTTGCCTTGAAGAACTTGGAACTTAGACCAGGAGTAGAAGAAGATGGTCGACCTAGAAGAGTTTTCAACATGAAGACCCAACAGATATGCTATTCCTGTAGAAGATCTGGCCATTTAGCAAAGGAATGTCATTATGGTATGAAGAATTCTTTGAATCGGGGGGTAGGAACAAGACAACAAGACATATATTGCAATCACTGTAAAAGAAGAGGTCATTTAGAAGAGTTTTGCAGAGAAAAATCCTCTAGACCTTCTTGTGCCACATGTAACAAAACTGGACATACAAGAGACAACTGCTGGAACAATACACGCGGGAGAGGCGTTGGCAGCTTCAGCAATAGACGAGGTGGATATGCTGGAAGAGGAAGATATGTGGAACGGAATGGACAGTCGGAAAACTTCAGCGGGGCTTCCATGAACGCCGCTGGAAACCCCAACCTAAACTAAACTCGGAAACATCGAGATTTACACAGGCGAGAAGTACCACGGCTATAACATATGTGAATCAGGCGAATAACGGAGAACTAATTGTGGAGGGAACGATAGGTCAAGTGACAGGCTCAGTAGTTGTAGACACAGGAGCCCAAGTGTCTTTGATAAATAGAAAAGTTACTCAAGGATCACTTGCACATACCCGTATTCAAGTAAAGGGAATCACAGGAACCACAATGAAAATTTATGGGGAAGTGAAAGAATCTCTTAATCTTGAAAATATTAAAATTCAATGTAACTTCTTAGTAACTGACTTGCCAAACGATTCAATCGCAATTTTAGGTTATGACGTTCTGAGGTGGAAGAAAGCAGTTATTGATCTTAAGGAGAACACTCTTAGTATGAATGGAAGAAAGGTTGCTGTACTTTCTACTAGAGTTTGCACCTTGGACGATTTCAGACTGAGTGGACTTGGAAGAATATCTTCAAGCAGATCAACAAGTCTAGATACAACTGCAGATGTAGTTACTACTCCACTATTGAAGCAAGAACCGATTCTAGATAGCTTAATGGCATATTGTAGAACGAAGGTGACTGTGCCTGCAAGATCAGAGATGCTAATCCAAATGAAGATAAGCAAAAGCAAGAAAGAGTTGTTGGAAATGTTAGAGAATAAAACTGTGATAACGGAACCAGCTTTCTTAAAGATTCTTGGAATGTATATTGCTAGGAGCCTAACTAAAATTCAAAATGGACGTTGTTGGTCTAAGGTTATCAACACAAGCCTTAGTGATTTATAAGAACACACTGTTATGCTATATACAGGAACCTCAAATCGACCAGCCTAAGAAACTCATTAAAAATGTTTTCACTGCTAGTACAGAGGATGACAGTTTCGAGCAGAGAATAGATAGTAAGCTAGATCATTTAGCTGACTATGAGAAGTTAAAGATTAAAAAGGTGCTCTATGAATATAAAGACTTATTCAGCCTAGGAGGTATGGATCACTTAGGTTGTACGTCTAAAGTCACACACAAGATAAATACTGGTAGCTACCCACCGATAAATAAAAGACCTTACTGAGTACCACATTCCCAAAGACAAATTCTCCAGGATTTAATACAAGAGCAGTTGAATAAAGGAATAATTGTACCTAGTACATCCCCATGGTCAGCACCGGTAGTTATAGTACCGAAGAAGCCTGGACCTGATGGCATTGTTACATATCGAATGTGTATTGACTATAGAGAGTTGAACAAATGCACCATTCCAGAAGTTTATCCTACACCAGATGTACATGAAACGCTTGATTCCTTAGGTGGTAGTAGTTATTTTACGGCTCTAGATATGAACTCAGGGTTCTTTCAAGTAAAGATGCACGAGGATAGCCAGGAGAAGACTGCATTAAGCACGCCAGATGGACATTGGGAATATACTAGAATGCCTATGGGACTTATCAATTCACCAGCTGTCTTCCAGAGACTAGTGGATGCTACCTTAGCAGGATTGAAAGGGAAAGCATGTTTACCTTACATGGACGATATCCTGATATATAGCCCAAGCATTGAGCAACACGCCAAAGACCTTGCAGAAGTACTTGAAAGGTTTAAGGAAGTTAATTTAAGTGTGCAGTTGAAAAAATGTCAAATTGCCAAATCTGAAATATCATTTCTTGGCCATGTTATAACCAGAAAAGGTGTGAAACCATGCCCTAAGAAAATTGAGGCTGTTAAAAACTTTCCCCAACCTAAAAATGAAAAAGAAGTTAGAGGATTCGTAGGTCTGTGTAGTTACTATCGCAGACATGTTCCCAATTTTGCTGATATAGATAAACCTCTTACTAGATTGACAAAAAAGGATCAAAAATTTTACTGGACAAATGATTGTGAAGAATCTTTCCAAATCTTAAAAGAGAAATTGATATCTGAACCTCTTTTAATTTATCCAAATTTTTCTAAGACGTTTGTTCTCAGTACAGATGCATCCAACATAGCCATTGGTGCAGTAATAGAACAAGAGATTAACGGTATAGAACATCCTATTGCATATGCCAGCAGGCAGTTGAATTCAGCAGAACGCAATTATAGTGTAACCGAGCGGGAGCTGTTAGCAGTAGTGTGGGCAGTCAAGTATTTCAGGTGTTATCTATATGGAAGATCATTCTCTCTTTATACAGATCATAGTGCCATAAGATGGTTATTATCTTTGAAGGATCCATCAAGCAGACTTACACGGTGGGCCCTAAAGTTGGCTGAATATGATTATAAAGTTCTCCACAAACCAGGAGTCAAAAATAAGAATGCTGATTGTTTGAGCCGGGTAGTGTACAAAAATACTCAGGTGAGCTTGCCCTTGATAGATTTAGATACTATAAAAGAAAAACAGAGATTAGACGAAGAGTGTCAAAAATTAAGAAGGTATCCAAATTTTAAATTAAGCCCTGAAGGAATTATTTACTTTAAGAAAGGAGAAAAGAAATTGATTATCATTCCAAAAGACCTTAGAGATAAAGTAATGCATCTTCACCATAACATACCAACTGCAGGACATGGCGGTATTAAGAAGACCCTTGTGAGAATCCAAGAAAAGTTTTATTGGCCTAAGATGAAAACAGATGTAACCTCATTCGTTCGCTCATGTGACTCATGCAACAGAAGAACTGACTATGGCAAGAAGAGAGCCCCTTTAGGAGAGTTTCAGGAGAATGCAGAATTTGGATATAGAGTTTCATGTGATATTGTTGGACCATTACCGTTGTCCTTTTCAAAAAATAGATACATCCTAACAGTAATCGATCATTTCACTAGATTCGGAGAATTTATACCATTGCCGGATCAAACAGCAGAAACTATAGCTCTGCTTTTGTTCAAAGAGTTATAACAAAGTTCGGAATTCCTTTTGAGTTATTAACTGATCAAGGTAAAAACTTCACCTCTGATCTTATTCAGCATATGTGCAAATTATTAAAAATCAAAAAGATTCAAACAACTGCCTATCATCCTATGAGTAATGGTAGAACGGAAAGAGTACATCGAACTATTCCGAAAATGCTCAGCCATTTCGTCAATAAAAGTCAGACAGACTGGGACGAATATCTTCCCCTAGTTAACATGGCTTACAACTCACATGTGCATGATTCCACAGGATTCTCTCCATATGAGATGGTATATGGAAGAGAAATGAGGACACCCATGGAAGCTGACCTCACAATCACAGATAATACTGATGTCTACGTAGATTATGTTGAGGATCTAAGATTTAGATTAAAGAAGGTTAGAGATATATCCCAAAACTGTCAGGAAAATGCTAAAAACTACAAAAGAGACAGTACAATAAGAAATCAGAATTAAGAGCATATCAAGTGAGACAACTGGTTTATCTACATGTTCCACAAATCAGAAAAGGAAGAGTGAAGAAGTTATCTAGGCTTTGGAAAGGCCCTTACATGATTGTCAAAATAAAATCAAGCTTAAATGTAGTGTTAAAAATAAGAGGCAGAGACGTCACAGTCCATGTGAACAGAATCAAGCCAGTAGTGAGCTCAAAAACTAACTGTGATAATAGTGAAAACATGGTAAATGAAGAACCATTAGAAGTCGAAGAAAATACTGGATTCGAGCCTGAAGAAGAAACTGAACAAGATGAAATCCCAATAGTGGAAAGTCAACAACTTAAGAATTATTCAGAGAGCTCTAGACCAGCCAGAGAAAGAAGAATTCCAATGAGGTTTAATGACTTTGAACTATGAAAACTAAGGAAGCATGAATAAATAAGGAAAAGTGGATTTTGAGATATCCATATTCTACTTTGTTTGACTGTAAGGAGAGCAAGAGAAAAAATATATATGTTAAATCTTCTGGACAGTAGTCACTCAGAGGCGAATGACAAGCCTGACTGTGTTGTATGACTGGTGTGAGAATGTGAGCGAATGCTGCTGAATGGGTGTGGAAGGAAGTCTGAATGAACAATTTAACTTGATCAAATAATGAAATTCTAAGGTCTGAGTGCCTCTCTGAATTAGTTGAATCATAGTGTTTTGTTATCTTCCGTTCCTACAGTAATCAAGAGATGCATAAATGGGTAGAATAACAACTTATTTACATGCTAAATATATAAATAAATAAAGTAATAAACATGTGTATATGTAACTAATTGTGAATGGTGTATTTAAAGATGATCATGATGGGAACGACAAGTGGGGAATGACAAGTTAATCTACTTAGTATGAATAATGAATATAATCCAAAGTTAGGCTATAATTATTAATAGACCAATAAAAATGTATAATAAAGGTAGTCTAAGAATAAGCTAGTAATATTTGTTACAGGGGTTTTGTCAATGGTTGTACCAGTGGTTTATTCAGATATAAACTCAGGAATAATGTTCAAGAAGATGGAAGATTCCCTTATTTCTGATAATAGTTGGAAAATAGTCCTAGATTTTGATACTAGTGAATTGAAGAAGGAATTAGAACCTTTACAGTTAGCTTTTAAGAATATTGAACATCTAGTTACAGACAGTGTTAATGTATGGAATGAAAATTCAGACTCTGAGCTTATTAGATTGAAAAATAACTTGGACGCTTATCAGCAAGACCTTGATGATCTTTTTATGTTACTCCCATTTCAAGCTACGAGAGAATATCGCACTAAGCGTGGTCTCATAAATGCAGGTGGATATGTGCTCAAATGGTTATTTGGTGTACCCACTGATGAGGAGTTTAACTCAGTGAATGATAGAATTGATGAGTTGAAACACGTTACAAGTAATGTAGTACATTCCAAATTGGACCAACTGACATTAGTTAAAGACTTGAACTCCAAGATCAAAACAAATACCAAAGCAATTGCAGAAATTATGTCAAAACTAACTTCATCACATATAGAACTAGGTGCATCATTGTTAGGTTACAGTAAAGATTATGATATGTCACACCAATCTTTACTCAAGCATCTGAAGGTAACCAGCATTTCACGTCATCTCGGACAGGCTATTGATGAAGCTAAACTAAGAGTTGTAGAATTCAGACAAGCGCTAGAATTAGTGAGTGTGGATAGGATAAGCAGTAAACTATTACCCCCTCATGACTTCATTAAAATATTAGAAAATATACAAAAAACAATCCCTGGTCATCTGAAGCTACTTATACCTGTAACAGAAAAAGAAATATTCTTGTATTACAACTTATGTACTGCTAAAGCTTTAGCAAGTCCTTTAGGAATAAGACTCATTGTCACTGTACCTTTAAGTTCTGATAGTGGAAAGTTTGAAACTTACAAAATCCTTCCACTACCTCTGTATCAACATAGTGTTAAACACTGGCTTAAATGGGAAATTTCATTTGATTACTTATTAATATCTAGAGATAGACAATATTATGTTCCATTAACAAGAGATGATTTTAGCCAATGCAAACAAACCCTCCTTTTCTTATGTCCAAGCTCAATCAAAGTGTTTCACCACACAGTAAATGACTGTGTTTATTCACTTTTCGTGGGAATGGATACAACACGCCTTAAGTGTACTAGAAAGCTTACAGACCAAATAACTTCACCCTTCTTATTACAAATAGATAATAATTGGGTTTACAGTGTAGCTGAACCTTGTAAATTAGTATTAAATTGTTTAAGAGAGTCTTGTTGTAACTAATGAAACAAATTTTGAGAAAAGGTACTCAGAACTTATCTTAAATGGTTCTGGAATTTTACAGAATGTATCAAATTGTGACATGTTTAGTAAAGAAATAAGAATATTTTCAAAGTTGAAATATAATTCATCTTATAAAAGAAATGTAACTTCAATTCACCTACCAAAGATTGATACCATGATAACACTTAATGAATCTAATCTTTTGTTAACAAATAACAAATTGACTTTTGAAACCCTTGATAGTATTAAAAGTAATCTGGATGATGATAGAGATGAGATAAAGCTAGAACAGCTTTTAATTGCCTTAGACAAACAGTTTGATGAAGACTTGTTGTATCATTATAAGTTTAACTCAGTATTATTTATAGTTTTACCTTTAAGTGTTTGGGTAATTTGTATACTGCTTGGAGTTTTTATATGTCATAGGAAAAGAAGTTGTTGTACCGGAGATACCCCTCCACATACACAGAGTACAGGCCTGACAGTTAGAGCCAATGAAGGATCTCCCATTGCTGAAATTATCCAAGAGGCCTCCTTTACCAGATTCCAATCACCAGACTCAAACTGATTGTATGGTAGCAATTTAACATTTGTTGAGACATTTAAGTGATTATATGGAGATCTAGGTGGAATTCAATTGTGGAACTCATATCTTGCTCTGTGATGTGCTGCGTGGTTATATATTTTTGATTATCTCTCTTATTGTCATTGTATTTTATTGATAACTTTGTATATGTGTTTGTGAATTTTAAAGCATTTTATGGTCAACATCTTTAACTGGTTATTAATATTACTACTTTGTTAGTTTCACAAAATATTGTCTAATAAACTACCTGTATGTTAAGAGTTGATATTATATAGTATTATTTAAATTTTTCATGTTAGTATTATTGTTTTGGATTTTGACAATATGTTTTGGGTTGATATAATTTAAGACTTTAGGTTTTGATAAAATGTTGAGAACTGTTATAAAATGTCTATAACATTACCTAAGCCATTATTTTAACATTGTTATTTTCTTAATGTTATTTAAGTAGACCTATGTTAGAATTAAGATAGATTTAATTTTGTAAGCCATCTTTTCTTGACTATCATCAGTTTATTTTGTTTTATGATCTTATGTTAAAGAGGGTATGCTATTGTTATTTTGTCACCGGATAAGTATTTGGGAACCATAATTAAAGATATGCCATAAATATTGATGGATGACATATCTTTTCCGTGGGAAAGAGTGATGTAACGTTCACACTTCCATAATATACAATTTATATATTTTATTTTATAATTTGTATTAGTATTTTAGTTCTTATAATTGAATATTTTTATATAATATAACTCAGATATAAAGTTAGAGCTGTAGTGGTCATGAAGTAGGTCAGAGAATGCTGAGGCAGCAGCGTCAGCATTCCTGGAGTGATGGTCAAGGAAGGTGGGCAGTTGAGGCTAGGCTGAGGTATGTGTTGGGTGAATAGAGAAGTGTTCTAACAGTGCGGGAGTACTTGCTATGTAATATGTTTTGTTGTAATTGGCTTTTAAGTTGTTTGAGTTAAATGGTTCATGATGAGTGTTGTTGTTTAGTAATATTGAATTATTTGGATTCATTAATAAAACAGTGAATTAGTAATGAAGAGTTACGTTTTATTCAATCCAAGGTCCCGGTGCCTTAATCACCGTGGTGGTGGCAGCGGACTATCGTAATTAATATATATAATTTAATAATCAAAAGATCGGCCGCGTTATAGCTATTTAGCTATTTTGCGGCTTTTACATTTCAATAATTCTGAAGAGCAATCAAATGACAAGTTGATAAAAATAAAAAATGTTGTTGATATTAGTAGACAATAAGTAATGATATTATCCTCACTTTTCTGGCCTCTGATTGGTCGAGAGCGGTCACGTGACTTGTCCAAGATGGCGGCGCAGTGGTACCAACCTCCCCCCTCCCTCCCAAAAATTTCCCTCAAATTCCTAAATTTCCCTCCAAATTCCCACATCATACTATATAAAATTCGCTGTTAACCTAACTTTTTCCGTGTTATACTATATAAAATGCAAAAAAGATGGCGGTCTTTACACTATATAAAATGCTTTTGGGTATTCCTCTGTGGCTACCTTCGTACGATGCACACGTCGTCTGCTGGTCGAGCGCGCATGCGCGGGGACTTGTGCTCGTG